>JBBPLT010000007.1:0-196931 GCA_038089955.1 Strobilomyces dryophilus | reverse complement strand
TGGAACAGCGTGACTACGAGCGTGCCGTAGAGTCGTTCCGACACGCGCGAGCCGGAATGCGAGACGAGGACAATCGATCGCTTCTCATCATCTCACTGGTAAGCACCCCACCAGACCCGCGACTCGACTCGATTGCTCAGTCGTTGGTGCCAGATATCCGGGTGGAAGTTTGATCGTCTCGGCACCATGATTCAGCGTGGTCTGTGCGAAGCACTCTATGCAATGGATCAGACCCATGATGCGATCGAATACTTGAACCACATGGGAGGCGAAACAAACGTCCAGGACGAACATTTGGAATGGGTTCTCGGTGAGTAGTTGTGTGTGTGTGTGTATTTGTCCTTGTTTACGCAACGCTCGATGCAGACTGCAAGCGCCGCGCGTCCGATAGGTTCGTGTCTCTCGGAGATACCTCCGCCGAGGCCAACCGACACGACGAGGCAGTCACTCACTATACACGTGCATTATCCCTCGGACCCAACTCCATTCGAGACATCCTGATTAAGCGAGGCAAAGCATTCGTGGCGACGGGCGCGTGGCAACAGGCCCGAGACGATGCAGATAATGTGCGCCAATGTTTTCGCTCTCGTGATGCAGTCGATTGATGCATTATCCTCAGATGATTGCTCTCGACCCGTCGTCCCCTTGGGGTTATCAGATCAAACACGCAGCCCTACACAAAGCGGGGCAGTATGAGGGCGCGATCCACGCATTCGAGATGATGCTGTCCAAGTTTGCAGAATCACCTGACCCGGAAATGCAGCGTGAGTTTCATCCCCGTTGGCATGGTATCTATGTTCACATCATTTGACAGAACATGGTGACCGCTACATCGACCCAGAAACCACGCGAGCAGAGATCCGTAGAATCGTTCAACGGATAGTACGCCGGTCGCCACGTGTCGTGATCGATACGACAACGGGTTGCCTGCAGAACAGAGCCCAACGGGAATTGCTATTCGAATCTGTACCCGTCTTCAACGAACTGGTGTCGTCCATGACGACCCGGATCGACTATGTCCGGATCAAGCGCGAAGTACGACAGTACTTCCGCTACGTGATGTTCTCGCACAAGTGGGATGAGAATGAACCGGTGTTCCAGCAGGTGATGGAGACGGCGGTGTATGTATGAGTTGGGGCAATCTCCGACTCACGACAAGCTGCAGACGTTCTGCAGAATCGTTCTGGACGCCGGGATCAAATGGGCCTGGAGCGACACGTGCTGTATCGAGAAATCGGACCACAACGTGCTGCAGGAAGCCCTTGTGGCGATGTTCAGGTGGTACGAAGGTGCTGTTCTAACAATTGTCTTCCTCCGCAGCGTCTATTCTTGGTCGCAACTCGGGGCTCTCGTCAGAAGTATCTGGAACAAACGTGGCTGGACTCTTCAAGAGTACATTGCGTCCAAAGTGGTCCACTTCTACACAGAAGACTGGACGCTCTACCTCGATCTGGAATCGCCGAATCACAAGGAATGTTCAGAAATCATCTCGGAGATGGAAGAAGCTACTGGGGTATCTGCGGAGCAACTGAGGGTGCTTCAGCCAGGTCTATCGAGTATCTGAGAGAAGCTTCGTCTCGCCTCACCACGGAAGACGACGCACCCGGAGGATGCCGCGTATTCATTGCTCGGGATATTCTCTGTCAATGGATTATCAGCGATCTATGGGGAGGGGAATGCAGCGCTGGGGCGTCTTCTGTCGCACCTCCTCGCTGGATCTGGGGATGTGAGCGTCCTTGCACGGACAGGCGCCTCGGGTAGCTTCAACAGCGCGCTCCCTGCTTATATCAGTGTATTCAGTGGACCTGCAACGTCCCACCTCCCGTTATCAATCCCGGATGCCGAGATGGCGAGGGTTATCGGCGCATCACCTCCATTTGACCTCGATGAGGCCCTGAACCTGTACAATCACCTTCGTGGTCTTTCCACGCCGTGGTTCGCTGCAAGTCGAATGAAACTTCCATGCCTGGTTTTCCCACTTCCTCCGCTTTCATTTCATAGATCAGGGTCTGATCGTGTTTATCGCGCAGACACCCAGATGTTTGGGACGGTAGAAATCAGAACGAGACACAATCTGTCTCGGATGACGGCTTTATATCTCGTTCACCCGTGGTTGGACGCCCTCTTGGAGCCCAGAGACGCACACAGTCACGGGGTCGTCGATGATTACGCTGCGCCGCCGTCTTCGGACGAAGACGAGGAGAACATCCCAGACGAAGACGCTGACGACAACCTTCCGTTGGCACCTCAACCCGGGCCGACGCACCAACCCCTTCAGATGGACGACGAGACGCGGGCACGACGGTTCGTCGCGCGTCTTCGACAACCGTTTGGTGCGCTGCTAGTCACCCCGACGGGAGGTCGACGAGCGACGCCGGATTACAGGCGGGTCGCGCCGGACAGTTTGATCACGGTGCGGATTCAGGGGAATGTGTCGTTGGCTCGTATCTTGGACGATGTGCAGACGTTGGACGTACTGTAACTCGTAGTAATGTAATTGGATGGTCGGCCCCAAACCTCGCAATGACCGTCTCTCGAATAGTCGCTACGAGCCGATCATGGCGACTCGCGCCAGTGGTACGTGTGCGGTGGTTTGCGCCCGATGACTGCACGAATTCTTTTAAGGATCGAGCGTCTTGACACTCTGGTTTGTCTTTGTCCCTTTCTGCGTCTGAGCAGTATCCTTATGCTTCACTTACCAAGAGTCCTGAGATCGACACCGGAGAACTTGATAGCGGCAAACTGTGATCAAAAGTCTGGCATGTGTGTGTAAGAGGAACGGCCCAACCGTCTCTTCCCCGCTCACGGTAGGTATAAATTACATGAATCAGCAAGATCGAGAACCACGAGATATATACGTAGCTCATAGTAGACTACTCTGTCTACAGCCCGTCACTTCTCACGTCCGCTTGTACGGCTTTACAAACAGCGGGAGTTGAGCCCCGCCCTTTGGATCGCTGAGCAAAACGGGCCGCAACACCGGGACGACGGACATCTGCCTGCCGACATCGCTGGCAGGCATTGCCAGCTCGAACTCGAACGCGCGCACGAGTGCGAACAGGAGCGCTTTCACCCTGTGGTACGGTTTCGGACCCAAATCGACGCCAGGGGGTTCAAGGTGTAAAACTCACTCGACGAGGGACTCAAACCGGTACCCGATGCACGCTCTAGGGCCGCCGATGAACGTCATCGAGTGGCTCCACACGCCAGGGATCTATGAGGCCATCTCTGGCACGTTTCCCCACCGTTCCGGCCTACAGAGCGACATGTGCGAACGAAACGAGCAAGCAAGAACGAAGCGTCGACGTACTTGAACTCGCGCGCGTCTGCGCCCCACAACTCTTCGGACAGATTGACTGCCAGGATGGAAATAAAGATCGAATCACCGCTTCGGACTCTGTTTCGGAGGGCCATCAGGGCACCATCAAGCGTTCCGAGTGGTGTCACGCTATCGACGGACCTCGGTGATGGGTGTCTTGTTTGCATGGCCTGAAAGTTGAGCAGGACCTCGCATTTGGTGAGTAGAGGCCAGTTCTCTTCGTCAAGGACATCGAACCAGTACGCGCTCGAATCACATACGGGAGAAGGCGACGAGCGGGACTTACAAAACTGCCCACGCCTGAGAACGACGATGTGACGCCCAGCCTCGTTCACGACCATCTTGCAGCCCTCTAGCGCTTGCAAGTGTCCTCGAGGGGTGGACTCGGCAGCCTCTGGAGGGCGTCCTGGTTGGCGAAGGTGGCCCCGGAGGTCGGGAACTTGGTCAAGGCCGTCGGAAGAGGACGAGCAGGGAACGTGGGAAACAACTTTCGGACTCCCGTCCACGACGGTCGACGGCGCCGTGTCGCAGGCATGGACGCCGATCGAACCTGAAATACCCAAAGAACACCAAACCTTTTACACAACCCGGCTCTAGTTCATCCCCGTCACCACCCTCGACGCCTTCGGTCGTCCCTAGTCGTCCCTAGTCGTCCATCCTCGCCGGCTTGGACGGCGAACCCGACTTCGCGACGAGTCGATACCCCGGCGAGCTCACGTTCCACGCCCACGTCTGGGACGGTGATCCATTTGCTCGCAACGTCGCAACGTCTACGAGCAGACCCGCGTTGATCGCGGGCATCGGCGTTGAGTTTTCGACGCGAAGACGGAACAAATGCGCAGGGTACGTTGAGGCAGCGGAGAATGACGGATCCGCGTATCGCGTGCAGTCTGTCGTCAACGAAGCCCTCGGATGCGTCCCACAGCTGACCTCGCCGCGTTCGAACTCATCCACGACGCAGAAATTATTCCAAGTACATCAACGCACGGGACCTCGGACACGCATCCGCGCGTCGTACATCGACGCCTTGATCTACTTGCTGAAGAGCGACTGCCAGACACGCTCCTGAGGACCTATCACAACGCCGGCGAACCCTTTCGATCCCATGTAGGCATGAATCAGCGCGGCGGAAGGCCTGGCTTTGCCCGCGTTCGGCCCAGCGACGGCCGGACGCTCGTGATTTCAGACTACTCTAGTACGTTCATCGGCAACATTCTGATTTCAGTCACCCATAAGATCTGACCACCACGGATGAAACCCGTTTTCGTCACAGCACACGCGCGAATCTAGACGTGGATGGAAATATTTCCTCCCTGGGCAGTTGCACGTTGCTGGAAATGTTACGGATGAGGGGCTCGGCGTCAATTCTAGTATCGCCCCACGCGCGTTTGCATGCGACATCATGCAAGTATCCTGGGTGTTTGCATGTTCTTGAACCTCCCAGCGGGACGAATTTCGTTTCACGGTTGTGCTCATTTAAAGATTCGGGTGCGATGAACATGGTGTATGGGCGCGCGATAAGCGTGCCTGTGTGTCCATCGACCGGCACCCTCATCAAAGGACTTCGATGTCTCACAGGATGGCAATCGAGACGAACGCATGCGTTCAATCGCTTGTAGGTTGGCTTGGTCCCGGTCTATGTGTGACTTGTAGGATGTAACCGGCCGCACTATCGCGACTGATTTGGGCGCTCTGCTCTGGAGGTGGATGGGTCGCGCTGGGCCAAATGACAGAGAGTACAATCGATGGATCGGATCGCCGTCGGGAAAGCGGTGGGAGAAGCGGAGAGAGAAACGCAGATAGAATGCCGAATTCGTTACCGCTCTGCCGTGGTAGGAACAAATACCAAGGGAACTATCTGTCCTCGCTTCGACACCGCGCAGCGCGCCAACGATAGACGATAGAATCGACTCGCTGCGTGTATGAACTGCGCCTTCCTCCTTGCCATGGGGCACGTTCGTGTCCTGATGATACGAAGGGTCTCCATTGCCAGCGCTTAGCACAGGCACGAGGTGATAGGACGCATGTTCTGGCCTATATTAAGAAAGGACGTCCGAGACGCGTGGAAGCCGCACCTTGTGCTTCGACCCCTACGACCAGCTCAACCACATCTGAATGGCCACGTCCTCGACGACCGGTGGGTAGCGACAAGAAGAGAGCGCTTTGATGGTGACCATCGGACAGAACACCGCGGGCCGACCGAACTCGACGGCGGCAAGAATCTAAAGGCAGTTGCCTTCTCTGGGAATGGCGAATACCTCGTCAGCGGCGATAAAGAGGGGGTGCGAGTGTGGCAAGTCGAAGACGGCACACAAGTCGCGAGCATGGAAGGGAGAGATATCTCGGGTGTTGCCGTGTCCAACGACAGCAAACTCATAGCGGCAGGCGGATTCTGTGGCGACGTGTACGTGTGGGATGTACAGACACACACGCGAGTCATCTCGCACGAGGAGGGTGGAACCATCAGCGGCGTCGATTTCTCGCCCGACGCCACTCGACTCGTCGTCGCATGCAACCTGTCGAAAAGGGTCGCGATCTGGGATGTTCCGTCGAAGAAACAAATACAAATACTCGACCACACGAATTATGTGACGGCAGCAAGGTACTCGCCGCAGGGGCATCACATCGCCACGGCCACTTTCAACGGACCCATTCGACTCTACGACGGCGACGGTCACTTGCTCGCGGAAATAAACACGAGGGTAGTCCCAGCTCGCAACAGGGGTCTAGTATGGCTCAACGGTCACCTACTCGTCGTGTCGGACGGCAATATCTCGCAAATAGAACCAGCTACACGGTCGACGGTCTGGGAATGGTCTGTTCCCGATACCACATACAACTCATGCATCGCCCTACCGAAGTATGGTAAATTCGTGGCGTACTCTACGAAGCGTACCGTCACATTTTGGGACACATCATCTCATGCGCAGATCGGCCTTGTCGAGTGTCCGGGTGACATACGATCAATCGCTATCTCACCGACCACCAACCTCATTGCGATTGGTAGAGAGGACGGGAAAATTGTGCTCGAGAATTTATCTGGTATCGTGAGTTGTGGGATCGTGGCCTTTGAACAGGCTAACACGCTATGTCAAGGTGTCGGTTTGCGAGCAAGACCAGGACGAGCGACCTTCTGCGTCAAAGAGCCAAGAGACGAATTCACGCGACTCCACTTTGGTCAGGATTGATCGCTCTCTCACCGTACGCGCCGCACTGACTCTATTCCGCATGCAGCTCGAAGACCTTCCTGCCATCGTAAGTGAATGCACTCACTGGCCAGTTCATACTTCATGACAACTCTGTAGGATTCTTTCTCGCAGCCGACGCTGCGCGAACCAGACTGCAAAATCGACGACACCGTCTTTCAGTTATGGATGCACGACCAGCTCACAGATGCCGAGGCATTATTGACCTCGACAATCTCCGTCTCCCGCCACACAAGCCATCATCTACTTGTCAACCGATCCCTCGTCCGCGCTCGCTTGGAAGAATAGGATGCAGCCCTCGCAGATGCCGAAAACGTGCTCCTTGTTCTTTCGTCGCATGTTCTGGCACTCATACTCGTTTTCTTCCAAGGCGTTCGAAATACAGCCATCTGTGCTCGGTTATGTCGCGAGGAGTAGGGCGCTGGTGGGAAAGCGGGAAAGAGAGAAAGGATACCGAGCCTGCGACATCGCATCTGCGCCCTACCCATCTCATGTCTGTTTTCTTCTCCTCATCAAGGTTCGCATGTCTTCACCGCGTCCACCTCCTCGTTTATACCACCTAGGCCGTCATCGTGTTTATTTCCGGAGATCACCGTGACGGCATATCGCGCATAGACGACATCATCCTGACGGTTCCAGTCGATCCGACATACTCTATCGTTCAGGCGCGCCCGTGTTCGGTCACACGAAGCAACATTGCCGCTGACATTCTCAGCAGGCGTATATGCATTTCCTGGTCGGGAACTCGTACATGGAACAGCGTGACTACGAGCGTGCCGTAGAGTCGTTCCGACACGCGCGAGCCGGAATGCGAGACGAGGACAATCGATCGCTTCTCATCATCTCACTGGTAAGCACCCCACCAGACCCGCGACTCGATTCGATCGCTCAGTCGTTGGTGCCAGATATCCGGGTGGAAGTTTGATCGTCTCGGCACCATGATTCAGCGTGGTCTGTGCGAAGCACTGTATGCAATGGATCAGACCCATGATGCAATCGAATACTTGAACCACATAGGAGGCGAAACAAGCGTCTGGCAGGACGAACATTTGGAATGGGTTCTCGGTGAGTAGTTGTGTGTGTGTGTGTATTTGTCCTTGTTTACGCAACGCTCGATGCAGACTTCAAGCGCCGCGCGTCCGATAGGTTCGTGTCTCTCGGAGATACCTCCGCCGAGGCCAACCGACACGACGAGGCAGTCACTCACTATACCCATGCATTATCCCTTGAACCCAACTCCATTCGAGACATCCTGATTAAGCGAGGCAAGGCATTCGTGGCGACGGGCGCGTGGCAACAAGCCCGAGACGATGCAGATAATGTGCGCCATTGTTTTCGCTCTTGTGATGCAGTCGATTGATGCATTATCCTCAGATGATCGTTCTCGACCCATCGTCCCCTTGGGGTTATCAGATCAAACACGCAGCCCTACACAAAGCGGGGCAGTATGAGGGCGCGATCCACGCGCTCGAGGCGATGCTGTCCAAGTTTGCAGAATCACCTGACCCGGAAATGCAGCGTGAGTTTCATCCCCGTTGGCATGGTATCTATGTTCACATCATTTGACAGAACATGGTGACCGCTACGTCGACCCAGAAACCACGCGAGCAGAGATCCGCAGAATCGTTCAACGGACAGTACGCCGGTCGCCACGTGTCGTGATCGATACGACGACGGGTTGCCTGCAGAACAGAGCCCAACGAGGATTGTCGTTTGAATCCCTACCCGTCTTCAACGAACTGGTATCGTCCATGACGACCCGGATCGACTATGTCCGGATCAAGCGCGAAGTACGACAGTACCTCCGCTACGTGATGTTCTCGCACAAGTGGGATGAGAACGAACCGGTGTTCCAGCAGGTGATGGAGACGGCGGTGTACGAGTTGGAGCAATCTCCGACTCACGACAAGCTGCAGACGTTCTGCAGAATCGTTCGGGACGCCGGGATCAAATGGGCCTGGAGCGACACGTGCTGTATCGAGAAATCGGACCACAACGTGCTGCAAGAAGCCCTTGTAGCGATGTTCAGGTGGTACGAGGGTGCGGTTCTGACCATCATCTTCCTCCGTGGGGTCCATTCTTGGTCGCAACTCGGGGCTCTCGTCAGAAGTATCTGGAACAAACGTGGTTGGACTCTTCAAGAGTACATTGCGTCCAAAGTGGTCCACTTCTACACAGAAGACTGGACGCTCTACCTCGATCTGCAATCACCGAATCACAAGGAATGTTCAGAAATTATCTCGGAGATGGAAGAAGCTACGGGGGTATCTGCGGAGCAACTGAGGGTGCTTCAGCCAGGTCTATCGAGCATCCGAGAGAAGCTTCGTCTCGCCTCGCCCCGAGAGACGACGCACCCAGAGGACGTCGCGTATTCTTTGCTCGGGATATTCTCTGTTAATGGATTATCGGCGATCTATGGGGAGGGAAATGCAGCGCTGGGGCGTCTTCTGTCGCACCTTCTCACTGGATCTGGGGATGTGAGCATCCTCGCATGGACAGGCGCCTCGGGTAGCTTCAACAGCGCCCTCCCTGCTTATATCAGTGTCTTCAGTGGACCTGCAACGTCCCACCTCCCGTTATCAATCCCGGATGCCGAGATGGCGAGGGTCATCGATGCATCACCTCCATTTGACTTCGATGAGGCCCTGAACCTGTACAATCACCTTCGTGGTCTTTCTGCGCCATGGTTCACTGCAAGTCGAATGAAACTCCCATGCATTGTTTTCCCACTCCCTCCGCTTTCGTTTCACAGATCGGGGTCCGATCGTGTTTATCGCGCAGACACGCAGACGTTTGGGATGGTAGAAATCAGAACGAGACACAACCTGTTTCGGATGACGACGTTGTACCTCGTTCATCCGTGGCTGGACGCCCTCTTGGAGCCCAGAGACGCACACGGTCACAGGGTCGTCGATGATTACGCTGCGCCGCCGTCTTCGGACGAAGACGACGAGGACGTGCCAGACGAAGACGCTGACGACGACCTTTCGTTGTCACCCCAATTCGGGCCGACGCACCAACCTCTTCAGATGGACGACGAGACGCGGGCACGACGGTTCGTCGCGCGTCTTCGACAGCCGTTTGGTGCGCTGCTAGTCACCCCGACGGGAGGTCGACGAGCGATGCCGGATTACAGGCGGGTCGCGCCGGACAGTTTGATCACGGTGCGGATTCAGGGGAACGTGTCGTTGGCTCGTATCTTAGACGACGTGCAGACGTTAGACGTGTTGTGACTTGTAGTACACAATGTAATTGGATTATCGATCTGACCCCTTGTCCTTGTGGACTGCGCAGCTTTGGGGCGTGTGACCGCGATAGCAGCCGCATCTACGGGCCGCGGACATCCCAAGGACAACGACTCCTCGCTTCAACTCTCGTCTGCAGCGCTGGTCCAGCGAACAATTCTTGCTCGCATCGCATCGGCCTATGAAATGAGGAAGATCGGACTCCGCGTCGGACAATGCGCCCCAAAGAGAATTGGAGCGTCGTTGCAGCTCGGTACTCAGCGCGCACAGCTGGTGGAAAACTCACTCACCCAGCGCCATGTGACGAGGCCTCGAATGCTCGTGTAGCACGATCTCTCGCAAATAACATTTACTGTGAAACTGGACTGTAACATCGGGGAGTCATTTGAGGTGGCCATCTTCACCCTGACGGAAGACCTCAGAACGACACGGTGGAAAGTGTGCATTTTAATAAGCGAGCGGCCCCGTATCCTCCGTATCCGAGGCACCGAGTCTGCCATGTAAAACTCCTCCAGTGGTGTTATCCTTTAGAAGAGCGGGGAGCTGTGGTCTCTGTGTGCACACCGTGTGATGATCAGATCGACGAATCACGACGGTATGAATGATAGCCCTACCAGTGAAAAAGCGAAACCCTATACGTTGTGTGCGAGGAAAGACAAACGTCACGCCTTGGTTTCGCTCCAAACTGGGGCGCAGTTCCCCGGGACACAGCGTCGGATTCGCCACGTACCTCTAAAGTGTCTGCTTGTCGATTATTTACAGCGGTCGTCCCAGAGATCGTCCGTGTTGACAGGAGGTGAGATGGTTGCTCGGAAGGACCGAGGCGAGGCGACACTTCGTAAGGATTCATGGCCAGAGCCTTGCTGCTCTTCCTCGGAAGCCAATTTTTGAAACGGTACTGAGACAACTCACTGGTACAGTATGAACGACTTTATGCGGCTCCTCAGTCTTTACCGACTAGCAGCCAGTAATTTCATGTGGTTGGTGTCTTTCGCTTGCCGCAAGTCGCGGTGGGCTCGGAACTCCTCCAAATTTTGAGTCGCGCATTCCTAATCATCGACGGATTGAATGGTCGTTGTCGTGCGTCTGGTGGATTACGAAGACAACGCGACCCTTGCACGCGTAACGCGCTCAGACCCTGGACTTCACTCCTCTCCGTCGGCGATTTCGAGCGTTCGGACGTCTTTGTTGACGGTCCGCGTTGGGCTTCGCGCACAAGTTGAGACTTCTGGGATGACGATGAAACGCTTTCTGTCACACCTACCACTTCGTGAGTGTGTGGCACGAGGGGAGGAGTGGGTGAGTTCGGAGAAGCGCTCGGCGAACAAAAAAAACTGGTCGTCGCGAGGGGAGACAACGACTGGGAGACAACAAATGGCGATGGAACCGGTTCTTGGGTCGGCAGTGAAAATTCGAACAAATGTCGCAGCGTGCGTGTAGGGAGAGATGAGGCGTGGATTTTGCCCAATTGGCACAGCCCAGTTCGAAGAGCGCCAGTGATCACCTATATCGATTAAGTTTCAAGTACTCACATCAGAGGAGATGAAAGGTATGTCTTTCCTCGTGTTTGAGGATGGTGCGATTGCACACAACGCGTCAGTGCGCGGTTGGACGCCCTGGTAGAAGTCTAAACCGAGCAGAAGACCACCGCTAGGTTGAATGTCTTGGCCGACGCGAAGATCGCGTTGGTTACCTAGGCTGAAGTGAAAGCGGATTGTGAGGGAGAGCGCAAGCTGGAAGAAATGAAAGGCTCACATGCGGGCCTTTGTGGGAGAAGAACAGGCCGGTCATTGGGGACGGCGATGAACGGATTTGAGCCCGGTGATAGCTTTTGTACGGGGAGAAACTGTCTGTGTGTCCATATGGCACAGTTTGAGGGAGACCTCGCCAGACGTGCGACGACAGGTCCACTGGTTGCTCAGTGTTCATCGTCGGGTGGGGCCATGGCTATATGTTTATGCTGGCGTTTACAAGTCATCATGCAACTCTATGGTGCCGTTCGTAAAGTTGGTTCCAGGCTGGGTGTATTGAACGTCCTTGGAAGTCGTAGTAAACGCCGGTACACTCGGACTTCGTAAGCTACACCCCGGGTACGGTGTGCGGTATTGGCGCGGGTTGACCGTGAGCTACACTGTACCCGCCATACCCGTCCTTTGAACGCCGCGGAGTCACCTGTACCCGTGCACAACCCTATCATTGGTACCTCTCCGATGTAGTGCCTCTGCAGGGGGCTCGACTGACCCGACGACTGGTAATTCTTCCTCTTCTACCGCATAAAACAGGTCCAACGCCAGTCCTTCATGGATGTACATTCGGTTCTCCCTGACGACGACTTCAATGGTCGACGTCGCCAAAAGGAGTCGAACTCACCAAAAGGCCAAAGTAGGCCGCCTGGAACGCCATTTGAACGAACGCGTCTGGACTGAACTTGTAGCTAGTGATGAAGGTCTTTCCGTATCTCTTGGACTCCAACGCTTGACAGTCGTTCTGACATCAGGTCGCTTAACCGCGTCTCTGCGAAACGGATGCCGACGTGAATCTGAGTGAGCTTGCCGGGGTCCGTGTCGTATCGGAACGCAGTAGGACTGATGCTAACGACGGAGGAACTCTGACCGTGTCTCCCTAGATTTGACTTTGGAGACCTGTACGACCTCGCGTGACGGAGAGCGGCGCGTGGAACAGGGTAGGCGCCGAAGGATTGATGGAGCGCTCCAAGAGCATGAGACCTTCCGTGAAGATATCTGCTGCGAACCTAACCGCCTAGTGAGCGCAACGACAGAGGTAGACCCCGAGAAAGTACCTGAGGACGGTGTGACCGTCGACGGGCGAGAGCCGCACCTCGTCGGACCACCAGTTAGTACACGTCCTACTTGAACGCCCTCGCGAAGGTCGTACGTTCCGCATAGGAAGTTGGAGCACAGGGCTGCCAAGTCTTCTTCGTGGACTGTGGTGCTGGTTGTCGATACCTTTGTGAACTAGCGGAGCGTTGTCGAACAGTGCATCGTCGATCAGACGCAAGCACGCGGCATTTGTGCGGTCCTCGGCGAGCGCCTGCCGCAAATTGAACCACGTCTCTCGGTTTTCAGAACGCCGATAGAGGTACGGACTCGACTCTTACACCCTCCGAAGAATCGAAATGCACGCTACCATACAATATTCACCGTCAACCAATGCCCCTCCGAGTCGACCAATCTCCAGAATTAGGCCCACAAACCGCCGATCTTTGGACTTTGCTCGTCGGGCGGAGAATATACGTGTATTACAGGACAACGGTGCTATGTAAGGACAGGAGCGAGGGGCGGGTGGAAGCGCGGAGCGCTAACCGATCCCACGCGGAAAGCCGCGACCTGGCGGGTGGATGGTGAGCTGCGTTCCCAACGGTGTAGGAGCGCCGGCGACGCGGGCAGCGAGGCGGAGACACCCGGGAAGGTAGGAGGCGGTCGCGACTTACTAAGGTCATCTGCGTACGGGAGGAATAGTGTGTCGCAGGAAGGCTTCATGAACGGCTGGTTTCGCTTGTATGTACGGAGCGAGGACCTGTGCGTGCCGTCTAAGGTAGATGAGGAAAGCATCACTTTGCCAGCGACCTTTGCTTTTGACGACATCAAAGGGAATGTTGCGAAGGAGGTATTCGAGGGTGGAGCCAATGCGAATTCCATGGCCGTTGAGAGGGGTGAGGCCAGCTCTTTTGGCCGCAGCACTAAGTGCCCGGAGGAATTTCGACTTAGTGAGTGGTTTGAGCCCTGAGCGCGCACGGTACGCGAACAAGTGGTCGTCGTGTGAGGGGGCGTTGACGCGGAAATGGTTTACTAGAGCGGCTTTGGGATCGGCAGGACCGTCTTGCTTCGCCCAGTAAACATCCTCGCCATCGGGGGATGACTTGGTGCGTGGGATATGGAAATTTGTGACCTCGAAGCCTTGGCGGTCGTGCTGTTTAGTGATGTGAGCCGGAGTTACGTGGGTTGACGAGTTGAATGCGTCCTCAGTCGGGACAGTGAACTCGCCTGTGCGCGCGGTGGCAAAAAAGGTGGTCGTTAAGCAAGCGAAAATGGAAGCGCCGAGGGGATTAGAGAGGTCGAGTTGGTCGCGGATGCGACAGATGATGTCCACAGTGTATGGCTCGCGAAGTGAACGCTTCGAGGATGGGGGCGCTAGAAGTTTCGCGGCTTTGATGAGAGCATCCGTTTCATCTGTTTTAAGGGGCCAATGGAGGCCGTGGATGGTATGCCAAGCGTGGACACCGCTGATGTAGTTTACAACCGAGCTACCAGAGTATAAGCCTGCGAGGGAGGAGATGAAGGCGGAAATTAAGTCAGGTGATGCAGGAGCGCGTTGAGTTTCTGGAATTTGTTTGAGGTCGCAGAAGGTGTGAAAAACCAGAAGGCCCGAGCCGTAGGTTTCCCTGGTGGACGGAGCCCATGCGTGGGTGATTACGGAGTAGATGCGACAGGTGTCAGCCTGGGTGAGGGGGGGAGAGGCTGTGCGGGGAAAAGCTGGGATCCACTGGATGAGTCTGTCCTTGGCGGGGCACGCAGGGCGTAGGGACGGGGCAGTTGCATCAGTGGAGGGAGATGGTTGGGAGTGAGGGGGCGCCACACCGGACTGTTCAGATAACTGCGAGATTTTGAGAGCGGGAAGGGGCTTTGTTGTCGAGGATGGTATGTGGACGGATTTCGGTGATGAAAGGGATGAGGGGGGTGGGGATTGCGAAGGGGGGGAGGAGAAGATGTGCGGGGGGATGTATTCCGCGCGAAAGATCGTCGGCAGGGTTCTTTGCGCTGGGGATGTATTTGATGAAGGCGGAGCAGTGTGCTTGAGCCAGGGCGGAGTGTATGCGCTTGAAAACGTCATTGATGGGGCGACTGCGACTTCGCCCTCGTTGCCAACCTTCGACGACACCTTGGTTGTCTCCGAAAACCTGGAAATGAACATGGGTGGCACCAGAGTGGAGGATGGCGAGGATGAGAAGTTCGAAGCCGACGCTTTCGGCCCATCCAATGTTGCGCCCGCTGGAATCCCATCCTGGAAGAAGGGACCACGCACGCCAACGGTCGTTGAGGAGGATCCCGATTCCAATCGATGAACTTGCATCTGAAAAGGCGCTGAGTCGAAGAATGGGCTGAGAAACAGGTATAGGGACTGGTGGGGAAGTGGAAGCGAGGCGCTCGAGCCACCAGGCGAGATCTTCCTGGGTGCCTTTTGGGGGGGTGCGTGGGCAGAAAGGTTTGTCGCCGAAAATGGATAGCATTACCTCCAGGTTGATGAGGTAAGGTCGTCCTTCTGGGAAAATGCAGGACACGTGCATCAATTTGCCGTGGAGTTTTTGCGTGTCGCGGAGATCGTGTGTTCGGTGGAGGGACCAGTCCCTGATGGCGTTGATGTATTTGACGCGTTTAGCTTCAGTCAGCTGGACAGTGCGCCGCGCTAAGTCCCATTTGAAACCTATGAAGGTGGGAGACTCTGAAAATGGGATGTCTTTTGAGGGTTCCCAGGGTATGCCCAGTTCGGCTGATATGTGGTCGATGTCGTCGAGGTTGTGAGTGAATAGGTTGTCCTCTGGTGAGCGGGGTGAGTTGTTTGATAGGTCCCTGATTGGGGTGGAACAATCTTCGTCGAACTGTTCAACCTGACCATCAGGGAGAGTGGCGCCGGTGAACCAAGAGCGGCCACCATTTGAGATTGGACCCTGGTTGATTGCTATGCGAGCTGCGGTTTGTGAGCGAAACTGGTTATATTGTTGTAGGTGAAGTCTTGGGATTCGGACAAAGATGTGGTCATCTACCCATCGCAGGATGGGACCGATTCCTGCTGCCCGCATGATGTCGGCGCCTGCACCTGCGACATTACCATAGATGCCTGCTGATGGTCCGAAACCAAAGCATAAGGCAGTATCAATTGCGAATTGCGAATCCGATAGACGGACTACAAGGCCATGCCACTCGGACGGGTGCAGGGGTATGGTTCGGTACGCCTCAGCCACATCGCGGACCGCAGCTTGCGATCCCGGGGGGAGGTTAGCTAATAAAAGGGCTACTATGGGAAATGTGCTGTAGGAAGATGTGAAATCATCGGGGTTTACTAAGGAATTAATGGACGGTCGCAGTGAAGGAGGGTGGGGGTGCGATAAATTCTGCACAAGGCGGTATTTGCCTGGCTTCCCAGGTTTCGGGATGAGAGATAAGGGGGAAGTCTGGAAGGGTCCGAGAATGTCCTCGACTTCTGTCTGCGAAAAGGGTCCAAGATATCTACCTTTGTTGAGCTCTTTATATATGGTTTCGTGAAAGACAGAGTTAAACTCATATACAGATGGCTTATTAGGGGGTGCAAAGGTGGATGTAAGGGGAGGTATGTTGGCATGGAAGCCGTAGCGGAGGCCCTCATATACATTGGGATATCGTGCGAGTAGATTTGCGGAGGTGAGATGGCGGAGCCAGGTATCCGGTTTATAAGGCGTTAGCACCTGACCGAGTTTGCGCGCGGTGACATCTCTGGGCCCCATGCCCGGTACTACCACAGCCTGAGCATTCGTGTCGTGCAGATTTGTGCGGAAGATTGCATCCAATGGTTTTTTGGAAGTCGTTGCATAGGGAATTGCCCTGGTGGTCAATGAGTCGACCCTCAGTGGTCCGGCGCGCATGGGCCTCTGAACCATCCCACAGTTTGGGGTTGTTGCACTCGTTGACCCGGTGAGGATGTCGGCCGAGGCAGGTTGGGCAGACGGATCTGCATGGCTTGGGATCGCTGGGGGATCTTTGTGGGCGGGCTTTGGGCGGGGATCGGGGGAGAGAGGACGACGCCTGTGGGGGGCGAAACCGACGCTGTGATGGTGATGGCGAGCGGGAACTGCGGCGTCGTTCAATATAGCCCGTTGGGCGTTGCTGGAGAGGACGATGTATTCTGCGAGAACGTGGAGGGGATGAGGGAGTCTCAATTATCGCTGCAACCTGGGTAATTTGATCGATGGGGTGGTGGCCATGGGCAATGGAATAGTGGGTGACGTCGATGGGGCAGAAGCCGCGGCCATCGGAAAGGTGGATGACGTCGATGGGGCACACGCCACGGCCATCGGAAAGGTGGGTGACGTCGATGGGGCACAAGCCACGGCCATCGGAAAAGTGGGTGACGTCGATGGGGCACGAGCCACGTCCATCGGGAAGATAGAGGTTTGTGTTGAAGGGGGCACGAGTGGCGCATGATCCACGACCGCCAGGAGGGGTGCGCGAAGGGAGTGGGGGGACGAAGGTGAGATTGTGTGGGAGAGGGGTGCAGGAAAGAACGGACCTTACGGGAAAGTTTGTCTTGGGCTGAGAGGTTGACTTCGAACGCGACGGAGGTCAGGAGCGTTTCATTGATGAGCGCAATGTTGAATGCATTAGCGGCATTGTATTTGAGCTCGTCGTGCCATTGGCGACGGATGCGTGATGCGTAGAGCAAAACCGCATCATCCCCGTTGGGTGAGTGGCGCAGAGGGTGGTTCTCGAGGTTCCAGAAAAAGAGGGCGAGTGAGTCGACGTGCTTGGCGGGCCACTTGAGATGCCTGGTGTAGTGGATGAACCCATTCTTGGCTTGAAGGAAATCCGCGAACGAGAGTTCATGGTCAGCGCGTGCTCGACGCGAGGCTTTGACAGAGGCGACGGGTCGGAGGGTGAGCACGTCATTGTTGTTGGTGATGCCGAAGGCATCATCGGCCTGCGTCAAGTGTTGCTGGGACGCCTCGAGACATCCTTCTTTGGTGAAGTACCAGAGTTCGACGTATTCATAAGAGGAGAGTTTGGAGAGGGCATATTGTGAGGGGCGAGGAATGATGGAGGATGGAGGGGGCCGGTTCTCGTCGAAGTCGGCGATTTTGCTTTTTGCTTTGTCCGGTTCGAGCTGGTCAGGGACGGGGGGAGCTTCCTCGCCTTGCTGCCTCGGCGGGGGCTGCTGGTTTGGGTTTGCCGGTTGTTCCTGATTCCTGTCATGGTTGCCCGCTGCGAAGCGAGCATCTCGGTCTAGCATCCAGGCGTCCTCCAATAGGGTGACTGCTTGCTGTTCGTCGAGCTCGTCGGCGGCCATGAGGGCCTCTCGCACGCGGCGATAATGGTTGGAGGCAAAATCTGGGGGCGCCTCGAAATTGAGGCCTACCATGGTGAAGAAGGAAGGAAAGAAAAGGGGAGTAGGGAGTGACGGGAGTTGGCCGAGCGGGTTTGCGACGAAGCCGAATACGAGCGGTGCCCGTGGTGCTAGGGCAGCCTGAGGGTGGCGGCAGGAAGCAAGGAGAGCTGCCGCCAAACTCCGCGCGTCCGAAGACTTAGCTCTGTGGCTGAGCTCGGAACTCCCTCCGCCGCAGATCAGCAACATAAGGCGATCTTCCCTGTGATTTTAAAAGGAGGCTGGCGTGCCGGAAATAATAAAACCTAGTTTGTGGGCGTGTCTAATGCCGCCACTAGCTTGTTACTCGGATCCGAAGAAATCAGCGCGTATGGCGCTAAATCTGCACAAATATTCCTACCGCGTTTTTTGGTCCGCCGCCCCGCCGCGTTTTTTTCCCTCTCCAACGGCTCCAAAGTTCTGTTCCCTCTCCGCGCTTTTTCGAGCCCGATCGCTCGACAGCTACCCTGTTTCCAAGCCCGGCTTGTTTCGCGCTGCCTCCACGGCTCCACCCTTTTTCGAGTCCAACGACTCGGCGGCCGCCCCGCCGTATTGTTTTCGAGCCCCCGGCTCATTGCGCGCCGCCTCCCCCCTCATTCGAGTCTAACAGCTTGACGACCGTTCCCGCTGTGTGCTTGACGGTCACCTTCACTGCGTTTTTTCGAGCCTCACAGCTCGTTTCGCCCCTCCTCTGCCTCCGCCGTGTTTCCTCTACTCTTTGGCTTGTTTCACGTCCCGTTCAACCTCTTTCCAGCCAAACCAAGATGATCGCCCTTGCCGCATTTCCCTGAACCCTATGGCTCGTTTTGCTCCCTCTCCGCCCTATTTCGAGCTCGATCACTCGACCACCACTCCTGCCATGTTTCCATGAGCCCCAGTGCTCATTTCCCGTTGCTACCACATATTTTCGAGCCCGATCGCTCAACGGCCACTATCGCCACGTTTTCGCATGTCCTGGCACTCGTTTCAAGCCACCCCCATCCTTTCGCGCGCTCGATCATTCGACGGCCGGCCCCGCCGTGTCTTTTCGAGCCCTAGACTCGTTCTGTGCCACCTCCGTCTTTTTTTTCAAACTCGACCGCGCGACAGCCGCTCCTGCCGTGTTCCCCTGAGCCTTGTGGCTCTTTTGCGCTGCCATCGTCTCTTTTTGCGCCCGATCGCTCGACGGCTGGCCTCTGCCGTGTTTTCCCCGCTCATTTCGCGCCGCCTCCACCCCTTGCATATGCGCGCACGCACGCCCGCCCTCGACCTCGCCTCGCCCGTACCTGTACCTGCTATGCCCTACTAGTGTCTATTCGAGCCCTGTATTTACATATGATAAAGCTATACAATGTAGACGTCGGAAAAAACCTACACTGGGGAAAAAAAGCCCCCGCGCCGTATTAATTGTGCTTGAGTAACGCCGTATACAATGGCGCGGCATACCCGAAGAGCGCGGCGGGAGTGTAGGAAAAAAGCGCGATGAGCAGTACGGCGGTGCGGCGGACCAAAAAAGCGCGGTAGGAATATTTGTGCAGATTTAACGCCATGCTCGCATGTCTGGCAAGTACTCAATGCAACAGACGAAATTTGATATTATTATATAGGATTACGTAGGATGGATCATGAATCGATTCATGAGGATGACTGTCGGTGCTCGGCTAAGCACGACGGGGGCGTCGGGCGCGCAGTTACATAACGTTCAGGCTCATAAACACAGTGGATGGGCTAAGCGAGCGTCGGCGCCCGAAAAACCACGGGGGGAACCAACGAGCGCTGGTACTCGAGTAAAGGAAGGCGGTGAGGGTGTCCAATGAGCAGGTGCGTCTGAAAAAATGTGGCAGAGAGAGGCGACGCGCTGAGGCTCAAATCAGGCAGTGCTCGAAAAAGTGCGGCGAGGATGTCAGGCGAGCGGTGGGGCTCGAGGGAGCACGGTGGGGGCGACAGCCACTAACGGGCGGTACTCGAGTGAACACAGCGGGAATGACAGAAGTGCTCAGGTGCTTGAACGAGGATGACAGGGGCGACCAATGGATGATAGTGTTAGGGGAGCGCTTGCGCTCGAGTGGACGCGGCAGCAAGGGTGACACTCGAGGAAAGACAACCGGGGTAGCAGAGCGTTTCCATTCGAGAAAACATGCTGGGAACACCAGACAAGCGATGGCGATCGAGAAAAGATGGCGGAGTGATGGCGAGGGTATTAAATTATCAGGGCTCGAGTAAACACGTGAGCAGGCACCGTGGTGGCACCGGGCGAATCGGGTAGACACAACAGGGGCACTGGGAGTGTTGAGGCTCGAATAGACATGACGGAGGAATTTGGCGAGCGTTCCGAATCGACTGGACATAGCGGGGGCGTTGCGTTGCGTGAGCGTGACGGCGGGGCCGTTGGTAGAGCGTTGGGGCTTGGGTAGGCGCGACGGGGGTGTTAGACGAGCGTGGAGTTCGAGTAGATATGACGGGGGCCACTACGCAAGCATTGGGGCTCGGATAGTGGCGTTGGACGAGCGTTGAGGTGACGTTGGCGTCATCGTCGTCGCCGTCAGAGGTGGGAGCGGTGCCACAGTGGCACCTGTGCACATCACGTCGGCGACGACGGCGCCCTCGCTGTCGTCCACATGTTACGTGAGTAAGCGCAGGAACACGATGGGGGATGACGATGTAGCTTAAGATCGACCACGTTGTGCCGCGGTTACACCTTATTCCAGACGCAACTGAGAAATGACGCGTGAAATGGGGCACGTGTCGCCAATGTTGCTCGAGACGAGCTGAGAACGCGCGCTCTTCTCCTGGCCAGGCGACGACAGGCGACCGCGAAAGGAAGGCGGGTTGCTTGAGCCTGACGTACGTCGAACGCATTCAACGCTGTGCACGACGTCTCGATCAGATTGCCATGAAGACGTCGGCTTTGAAATGTCCTGGTAACCAGTGAGTCATACATACAAGAGCATCACAATCGAAGTTGACTCATCGGCATATACTTACGGCAAGAAAAATAGTAATGTGGCATGCATGGATTAAATAAATAATTAGTGGTGACATAACATTCCCACGCTTACCGAACAACTCTTCTCAGAGCGCCCCCGTCAGTGCTGCCCTCATCCACGTCTGTTTTCCTCGTTTCTTCCCTTCTCCCCCTCTCTTCGTTTCTCGTCTACGTCCTCCCGCTTAATCATTATCTCTCCTTGCATCCATTGGCCATACCTACCTCCCCTCCTTTTTTCTCATTATGTCTTCCGATCGCGCAGATTATCCCCCGCAATCAAGCTCTTCTCACATGATGAAGACCACCAAACGCGGGAGACCTTACCTCAAGGTATTCCTCCTCTGCCTCCTTCGTTCTCCATCAGACCTTTCGTTCCGCAGGACACTCTCGATCTGTTTGCCACTCTCATCGTATCCCTGCAACTATCAACCCACAAGCAATATTTCCGCACCTTCCCGAATTCATTCTCAACGTCGGTGCATCCCCGCCGCCCTTCTTTCCATCATTTACTCACATCTTCTTTCCCTCTTCTTCAGCGACGAGGCAGCTCAGAATTTGGCTTCCTTGAAATTTTCCCAGTCCAACCGTGGGCCGGACCCAAGAGATAAATCACGAATAGTGACGACCACCACGACCACCACCTTCTCTATGACCCGCGAGATGGCAAAAGCGATGTGCCAGCATTTCATGGATGCTCGTCTTATCGAAAACGCTGCTGATCAGGGGTCGAATTTATTCAAGGATCGTGGCACGTATGTCCTCACGCCAAAGGGTCTCCACGTTCTCGAGCGTTTCATCTCGAAAAATGGCATCAATTCCGATCACCTTCAACACGTATTTGCGTCGCAACCTATTTGTATCAAATTACTTCACCTCGAACGTCGGTCAGCCGATGACGAGATCATCGTCACCCAGTCTGTAATCACCGCCCTCTTCCGTCGCTTCGTCGGACGCCAGCCCAACTACCCTCTCCAAAATGCTGCCTCGCCGCAAGACGCCTTTCAAGAGTACCACGAGCGGTCTAAAGGTGTCCAGCTCATGGACGTGCAAGAAAAGGCACAACCTCTCTTGGGTAAAGCAACGGTCGTATATAAATATTGTTTTGCTGCCGTCTCTGCGCTTGAGTGGCTTTGCGACTTTACATCTGTCGTTGGGAGAGAGGAAGCTGCCGAGATGGCGGCCCAATTCGTTCGCTTCGGCCTGATCACGTTGGTTAGCGATAAGCGAAAGAACAACGATTCTGCCATTATTTTCACTGTTCGAGGTTCCGCGCCCGGAGGCAACTCTCCCGTTAGCGTAAGTCTCGTTCATCATTGTTTTCCGCCTCGGCGTTCGTCTCACCATCATCTTCAAGCAACACGGCGAATTCCGATGCACTGCAAAGGCCATCTATAGAATAACCGATGA
The DNA here is from genome assembly GCA_038089955.1 of Strobilomyces dryophilus. Taxonomy (NCBI): domain Eukaryota; kingdom Fungi; phylum Basidiomycota; class Agaricomycetes; order Boletales; family Boletaceae; genus Strobilomyces; species Strobilomyces dryophilus. Next base: position 174,659 of record JBBPLT010000007.1, on the reverse strand, counting down.
AGGGAGACGAGTAGCTCAGTGGGAGGAACACTTTTCCTCTCCACACAGTTCCGTGGCCAATCTTCACGAACGCTCTTCGTTAGAAGGTAGCACCCTCGAGGGCAAATCGGGCCATGAGGCTTCCGTCAGTGCTGCAGACGCCAAAATTCATCGCAGAATTTCTATGGCCGAGAAGCTCAACAGCGCTTATAACGAATCCAAAGAGTCCAAGGAGGCGAAGGCGAGCGTAAAGAGCAACACTGATCGTCTGAACCAAATCCTTGAAGAACCATCCTATCGTGCCCTTTTCCGTGAATTCCTCAAAGCGAACTTTTGCGAGGAGAACCTTGCTTTCTGGCTGGATGTTGAGGATTTCAAACGCAAGTTTAGTATTACCTCGAGTGCCCAAGCAAACATTCCCACCAGTCGTGGAGGGAAAGGAACGCCTGGGCAAGCAGCGATGGAGAGACACCACGAGTCGCTCATCCAGACAGCCTTGCAGATCTACAACAAGTATCTCGCGCCGTCAAGTCAGAATGAACTCAACATTGACCATGGCTTAAGGCTTGACCTCGCTAGTTACCTGAGCGAGGTTATGACCAACTTGAATGGGAAAGGCTTTGACGGGCAGGTCGATGCTAGCCAAGCTGTTGCTTTCAACGCAACGCAGCTGCAGATGCTCATCAAATTATATTCCCGCATTCAGACACATGTGCTGCGACTGATGGCAATGGATTCACTGCCAAAGGTACGCCATTCAGTGCTCGCCGTAGTGAACATGTTCATATTTATATCACGCAGTTCATTAAAACACAGCGCTTCATCGAAGCAAAACAATGGCTTGGAGGTGATGCATCCGAAGACATCCAATTTCTGACAAGTCCTCCTGCTCCACCTGGTCTCGGGAATGAAGAGACTGGGGGGGCATACATTACCGTTTCTGCGAAGGCCACTGAACGAGAACAGAGGCAGCAACAACTTTGTGGCTCCTCCATGACTTCATGAGTATAAATTCATCAGTCTTTTCCCCCCCGTCCTCAGCAGACCCTACTCCACTACTACCCCAAGATACGATATCCTCACATTCTTCTTTTCTTACTGGGTTTGGTCTCCGTTCATTGCCCAATTTGTTGTTAGTTTGCAATCTTTTTAGCCTAGGGGCTGTGCCTTCATACCTTCGTCACTCGCAGTAATTTTCACCATTCCTTGGCATCATGCAGTATAGTTTTCTGGGCTTAGTGTCATGCTTAACATCTCCGCTGTTTCCTTGTCCATCATTTGCATCATGACTTCCTACCCAGTTTTCATCCCAAGGCGGTGTACAATCTACCTTATAATCATATGCATACCTACCGCCTCTCGCATAGATGCAGTTAATCAATGACCTTCGAGTCCTACGATACAGCACTAAAGCAGTTGAGAGTTGAAAGCGCTGGTTCAACGTTCAATGTTGAAGGTCGCGTGATTCACTGACTGATCGAAGTTCCCACCAAAGGTTTTCCATTGACGTCGACCAAGATGTCCTGGATTTGGAATCCCAGCGGCAATGCTCCAAAGCCAACGCCAACAGAAGAAATGGTACCAGATCCCGGAGACCCCAGCAGGATGGTGTCCAAGAAAACCGCGAACCAACCCTTCCTGGCGTATGTGGTATCACAGTTAGTGCCTTTGCGACTTCCCAGTCGTATGCTAGGTACCACGAATACAAACTCGAGCAAGAAAGGCAACACCAGGCTTGGATGCAGCGCAAGAAGGAACGCGAGGAGAGGGTCATGCGAGGAGAAGAAGCCGGTCCAGAAGAGCGAGACCCAACCGCTCAAGAAGAAGTTGGCCTTCTCGGTCTCCTCAAGTTCATCGTCTACCTGTTACTCGTAATCGTTCTCGCCGGCAAATTCTTCACTGGTAGTTTTCTGTGGGAATATGATGGGAAATGGGCGAGACTAAAAACGTATTGGCCGGTGAATCCACTTGCACATTACTCGCGCTGTAGCCGGAAATCTCAACTTGCCCTACCGTATAGGAACCCAGCGGTCGCCTGTTTTCGGAATCCTACCTTACCACGTTTGACGGGACGGATCCCACCAAGCCCATATACATCGCGGTGGGTCACCCCTTCGTAATTGCATCAGCGCAGACTTATCGAAGAGGTAATCGGCGTGCGTGAAGATTGATGGAGATGTGTATGATGTCACAAGTAATAGACGAATGTACGGCCCTGGAGGTTCCTACCACAGCATGTATGTGCCGTCCTGCCCACCATTCCGCGGCATTTCTGAATGGTGGGCTGTGCAGGGCCGGTGTCGACGCGGCGAGGTCCTTCGCGACGGGGTGCTTCGCGACGCATCGCACGCACGACTTGCGAGGCTTAACTGACCAAGAACTTCAGGTGGGTCTAGGTTCCATTAGTCTATAACGGTCGTCGTCAGTTCACCCAGGGTATACAAAACTGGAAGAAATTTTTCACCGACCACAAGACGTATTTCAAGGCAGGGAGAGTCCTTCATCGACCTATCGACCCACAGACCCCTTTTCCGGAGCACTGCGATCCCAAGAAAGAACAGACCATCTCAACAAAGGGTTCAGATGAAAGTGGCAAGCCTTGGGTGCAGCTTACTCCCACGGGCAATGGGAAGCCAGGACGTCAGGAACTGTAGATTAAGAACAATTACATAGCGAGGACATATTACCGTGAACATGTGCATAAAACATGGAGTCTATGAGACTAAGTATGCAGTATCGGACTCAAGCGTGTCATAAATGGTCATATAAGCATAGTCCTTGAAGCTTGAAGGACGTGGAATGCGGTGCTCGTCCAAAGGCGTCTCCGAGGGTGCGATTTTAGATTTGCCTCAAGCCTACCGAACATAAGTCAGGAGTCTACGCAGTGTTACCGGCAGTCTAACTTACCTGAGAGGGTGCTCCGTGTGTCATGAAGTAATTTCGAAGGATTGGGAAGTCTGCAATCGAACCGTCGACCATGGACGAGAACGGACTCTCTCGATACTTTGCAACGACAATATTGCCGCGCCATGCGGCTGCTTCTCGAAAAACTTTGCCTTCACGTTGGATCTCTCGAAGGCACTTGTTGATAGGGAAGGGCATTCCGTCACGTGAAACGACAGGATAGAAAATAACGTAAGGATACGCAAACTTTTTGTTCATTCCGTCAAGTGCCTCGACGAGCTAAGTAGTGGGAGATAAGTATAGCTGTTAGTGGCGTCTACCCGGGCGATCAATTCCTTCCGACTCACATGATAGTGCCACGCACGGGGACCGAGGCCCTCTGCGATGTAGTCCATGTATACTTCTGGGTGGGGCATCCGAGAAGGTTGTGTGCCATGAGGAGCATGAGGATCTGGCATGGACATTGGGCTTGTCGTGAGCGCGACCATATGTGGGTTCCGACCATCAGATGGAAAGAGAAGAGCGTCGAACGATGTCAGTTGGTCCATGACTAATTACGACGAGGAGACGAGTGAGATATATGAATAGATGAGTAGGCTGGGATTAAGGTAGTTGGCTTCGGCTGTGGACTCAAGCCCCGATGGTACAGCCAAATCTTTTGGACGAGGCGGAGCAGGGAGCGAGCCCTTAAATATGTCTCTGAAACGAGGTCAGGGTGATGTCCGGAAGATCATATAGACCAAGGAGACAGTCGTAGTGGGATTAGTTTGGCACGAGGTGTAACCGAGGAATTGGCACGCAGCTGTGACCATCGCCGGCTCATGCGCGGCGAAGTGGTGAATACCACTGCAATTAATATTTTCATGTGCAGCCCAAGCGTAGCAAGGAGTGACTAGTGACTGGTGACGGCCGGGGTTGGGCTGCGAGAGGCTGGCCAAGCGGAGGTATAAAGCGGAAAGAGGGTCAATGATGGGTGCCGGACCGAGCCTGGGCGGAATGTAGATCAACATGAGCCGGCGTTCAACTGATCGGAAACTCATTTCCCGCAAACACAATCAAGACATAACTAGTCCTTGACAAAAAAATTGCACACCGTTGACATAAACAGACGCGGGCGAGCCCGTCTTCTTTCTTTTTAAATTTGCAGACGCTAACCATTCGGTCAACCTTTTCGCCAGGCGTTCCCGTCGCAGTTGACAGTTTTAGGGTCGTCAAAATCCGCTATTTCAGATAATTTCAGTCATCTCAGTGAGGCATGTGCCATCACGCTCTGGACGTCCCCAAAATCTTTCACCGAGCTTAACGCCATCGTCCCCCCAGACTTCAGATCTATCACCATGCAGATACTGTGTGATGCTTAGCATATTCCGCCATCGTGTCGCGCGTTAGCCAGGGCCTGGCTCCTGCCGGGCGATTCTCTCGACTGCAGAATTATGAAACGCAACAAGGGCGTGCGTGTGCTCACTCCGCAAGCGGATGCAACAGGTGGATCCAGCGGATAGATTCTGTACTCACGCACAATTTGATTAGGCCATCTTCCTTCGTAAGTAGGCGCACTCTAGGTGACGCCCCATGTTTGTACCCGTTTCAAATTGTCGATCCCAACGGACTGTGACATGATCAAGCTCTAGAAGAGGTATCTCGGAACATCGTCATTGTTGGCGCAACGTCCACCCTGTCATCTGGCTGTGCGTATTCTCCTTTCGGTCCTGGGGTCGCAAAGCACGCCCTTGTCGCGAGGTGCGGCGACCTCGTCGTTTTTTCCTCGACGGGATGCTTATTCTTCCTTATGCGTAGTCAATCCTGCGCTCCATCTTAGGATGCGGACGCTCTCCTGGTCGGCATGATCATGCAGCGTGACCTCGAGTCATTTCAGGCGGGTGACATCGCGCGTTCGTGTTTGGACGCCGCAGCACCACATGGTGCCGGTACCGCTTGCAATATGATTTAGGGAATCAAACTTACATTTATGGGTAGAGCGACGTACTCCCCAAACAACTTGGCAAAGAAGGTGACAGTCCTGAATGTCATGTCCGCGCCCTTCAACGCTTGAGTATTTAATTACCCGCATTTAGGCTCGGTGAAACATCGCAGCCCCCCCGATGATTCGCCCTTCGAGGCTCGAGTCAACTATTCGACGGGGTTACTAGTAGGGCAGTAAATGGCCAACCTTGTGGTAGTCGAGATTTTTCGTGATTCTCTGGGCTTACTTCCAAACACAATGCAAATTTCGATCTCTTGTCGTTTGTAGCAGTGTTTGCTCGGCAAAGTGTAGGATCATTGATCATGGTGGGCCCACTAGTAGTTGTTTCCTGACGTGTCGGTAAGAGTTGAGCACTGATCTTAAGCTTGACATGTGAGCTCCGAGTCGTTCCAGAAAAGGCAGTCACAGTTGAAGGCAGCAGGCTCAAGTGTCACGGTCTACCAGTCGCAATGACCACCGGTTCCATCCTGGTTTCCACGCAGCTCTCCTCTCTCTTCCCCTCCACCAATGCACCGTCGGTCGTCCTGCAATCCTCGCGTCGAAACGTTGCCACTCCTCCTACGCCACATGCTGATGCAGATCTGCATCCTGAGCACGCATCTTTCGCGTCAATTGTACATTCGCAGCATGTTGGGTCCATCCTCTTACGCGTTCTTCACGGTGGTTTGATCGTGGAACTCATCTCACTGTCAACGCAAGCTCCTCCAATTCGTTTCGTCTTTCCCGTTCCCATCCTCCCCATTCCAGCCATTCTCGCAGCTGCCGAGCAGGAACTTCATTTGCTAGTAGTCACGGTCGCAGGCTCCCTTTATCGATTGGTGTTGCCGGCCGCAAATCCTAACTTACTCTGGCATGACCAGGTGGCCGCGAACTGGTGCAGAGAATACATCATCAAGAGTGTTTCTGATCTCTCTCGGGGCATTGTTCAAGTACAAGGAATTCACTGCATCACAATTGGACTGAAGAACAGTTCCCTTCTTCGCATAGAGTCAGAGCGGATTGGCGATGATACGTGTGACGGTGTGTACTCGTCTATTGTAGCTCATGTTTTTGCTTAGTTCGCATTCGTAGATCTTTGGACCGAGAGTCTCAGCCAACCAAAGTCTTTCTTTGGTTCTTTTGCTTCTTATATCCCTGGCCTCCAGCCCGGCGCGACTGCAGCATCAGGAATACTTTCCGTAGCTAGCCTTCCTCAACCCACAGATCTCAGTCACACTTGGACTCTTTCGCGGGATCGTGTCCTCCGCCTCTGGACCGCAAAGAGTGGTTGCGTTGCTTCGAAGACACTTTCAAATCGGGCGATCGCACCACCGGCCTCATCCGGCGCCACCATGCCCGAATGTGTAGATGCCGAAGCGCGGAATCTTTTGCGTATTTGCTCAGGTGGTGTCAACGATGAAAGCACGTTCGCCATCGCCTTCGTGCCAACACCAGCGGACCCACATTCAGGTGGATATTTCCAGATCTTTGACTCAACAGCCGATCAACTGCGGGAACTTGGATTCCTAGGTTGTTCCGCTGCCAGTGCTCACTGTCACTTGCAAGATTTCATAATTAGCGACGGCATATTGTGTGTGTTATGGGAACGACAAGGCTGCTCCTTGATGGAGAGAACCCCATTCCTCTTGGAGAATTTTACTGCGTCTGACGGCACGACATGGGCAACCTCCAGTCATGGGGAAGAGGCTGACTTGACACCTGCATCCGTTGAAGAACTGCTTCGCTCGCCTGGTTCGCTCACGGAGAAATTCATGGCGGCAGTTCTTCGGCCAGGTTTATTCTCCCCGCTAACTATCCGGACTGCCCTCGAACAGTACATAGACGCCTGTCTTTCCCTCCCTGGTCCCCCTGCCCCAGAGTTCTCGACATCGTATGCAACTGTGGTCGAGAACATTGCTGCAGTGGTGGGTTGTACCGTCTCTTTGGTGCATGACCCGCACACTGGTGCAATGCAGCACGACCGTTATTGGAGCGCACTCAAACGAGATTGGGAGGGATTTATTGCACGATGCCGTGAGGTGGAGCGCAGTGCACGGTGGCCGCTCGCCCTTTGTGTTGGCCAGAATAGCGAAGGCGTTGTCGTGGCCGAAAGAGAGCGAATCAACACCCTTGCAAAGGAGGATCTCCCAATCGCCATCCATAGACATCTTAGCGACTCCCTTGCTGTCGACCCCCATTTCGCTGTTCTCGATACTGCGTGGACCCTGTGCGACAAAAGCGGACCGGAGCTTCTTCGCAACGTGGAGACTAGGGTAGTCGATATTCTTCATCAGGAAATCGCATTCTCTATTGTGGATATTCTAGGTGACCAGGCGCAACGACTGGATTTCAAAGAATGTCTCGACGATGCCACCCAAAGCTGGATCACCGCAAGATTGCAAGAGGTCGAGGATCTTGACAAGGATATACGAATCATTCTTGACCTGGTCGCTGGCTTTGATCCGCAGGTCAAGCGAGAAGAGGATGAAGTTGAGCTACTCCTCCCACCTACGCGGTCTGAATGGAGGGTAGCTCTGTCGGCGGCGTATGTTTCCACTTCAGTCCATGCTCGCTATGACATCTGTCTCGCCTTGATGGCCCTTCTTTTCTTCCTAGCTGATGATCTCCAAGAGTGGGATCAATCGTTACTGGAAGAAGTGTTTGCCGTCTTTCGGGGCCTTGCTATGCTGCGGAGCGCTGCCCGTCAACCAGTGGAAGACCATACCCAAGATCTCAGTCTATCAGACGACATGAACACCGATGACATGATTGCCCGGATGAGTAACATGCAGGTGTCCAGGAACCACTCTCGTTTTGCGCCAACGTCCTCCCTCCTGCACCGCCTCATCGCTCGGTCTGGTGAATGCCGTGAACTACCTGCTTCAGCACACCGGTTTTTAGATGCTACTGGTCTGCTTCAGTCCACTTCCCCGACACATGCTACCTTCTTCGAGGTCCAGTTCTGTGACGGCATTCGTGACTTGGGATATCCTGATATTGCGCGAGACATGCTTGCGTGGCTGCCGCGAACTCCTGGGGTCATTTTTGTCACCGCGCTGCTTCACATCGTGCTGGGATGCGCGGATGACGCAGCCAGCCTGTTGGAAAAAGTTGCTGCAAGCTTCGGTGTGTTGCAAGATTCTATCTCGTGCATTTTTTAATATTTAATTTGGCAGGTCCCGACAATGGTCTGTCGTTCGAGGACGCCGAAGCATTATCGTGCGTTTTACCTGCGAAGGCTCAATATGACTCGGATTTCTCGTTCTATTTAGAAGCGTCCACAATCTTTAGGTCAAGTGGCCTGACGCTACACGAAGTTTCATTCCTACGTCTTGCCTTATCAGTCGCCCCCTCAGAAGCCGACACAACGGACATATGGTACGGCCTTACTCGGGGATACATAGAGCTTTCCTCCTGGGAAGAGGCCTATTCATCGATAATCGCGGCACCATTTGACAGCATGTAAGCCAGCCGTCTTACGCGTATCCTCACGAAGTTTTCTGACACAAGATTTGCATAGGAAAAGGGATTGTATCTCGCAACTTGTCTACCAAATGTGTGAAGAGGGCGCCATTGAAATGCTAGTTTCACTAGATTTTACTGGTTTTTCCTCCGAAGTAGATGATGCACTTGCGTTCAAAGCGCGCAACACGGATCCTCGTGCTCGCCCTTTCTACTCAAGAATCTTGTACACGTGGTATACGCGAAGGGGGGATCATCGTAGTGGTAAATTTCTAAATTTCTCGCTGTTAATACGGGCTAGCGTATCTGAACCCTCGATTTATCAGCTGCCAGAACTATGTATCAACGTGCACGTAAATTGCAGGAGATTTCCAGCAAACATGCTGACGTGATTCTGTTGATGGAAGACCAGCTGGAGTCTTACTTATTAGCGATTAACTCGCTGTCACTTTTGGAACAAAAGAATGCATGGGTAGTTGTACAGCTACCTACTTCAAATGTCAAAGACTTCGAGGTGAATGCCGATCTTTGTGGCCGTCTCGTTCTACTAATCTTGTGACGGTAGTCCCGTAGACGGCGGAAATTGGCACAAAATCTACCTCGTTCGACCAGCGGTACTGATTCAGAAATCGTAGACCTCGAAGACCTCCGCTTTGAATACACGTTGTTATCAGCAAGGTTACGCCTCGTTCAACGTGACCCGAGTTTGCTTAATAGTCCAAGTGAGTTAAAGATAATGAATCCCGGTTCACAGCTGACTGTCTACGTCGCAGACACGCTATTGTCACCATCGCTCGTAGTCCTTCGGTTAGGACAGGCCAATCAATATGAGTTTGCGGTTACAGCGGCTTGTGCACTCGGAGTGGATATGAGCGAGCTGTTTGCTGCCCTTGCAGGACAATGCGTAAGGTTGTCGAGATACCCAGACGGTGCTTTGTAGGATCTCTCATCAACGGAGGAGGCACTGCCCATACTGACACATACCTATAGGCAAGACACAGCTGATTGGCTTCTGACAGACAATATTTCTTCATGGCCTGGAGCACCCGCTGATCGAGGGTGGCGGTACCTTAGAGTTGTTCTAGAACGCCACGACGGCCCGGATACGGATTATCGGTACAATAAAGCAGCCTTGGAGGCCATTCTATCACATGATAGGGGAACATCTCCTCCTCCATGGCTCATACACACGCTCGAGGCGAGTTTCCCTTCCCACACAACGCCGTGCCTGTGAGGCTGACTTGTATCCCTGTTTTCGTGCGTCCCGTTCCCAGGATCACCATCACGAGTACCTCATCCGAACTAGCCTCCGATTCGACGTTCTCGAGAGCGCTCTGGAACACACGCTCTCGCTCGTTCGCAAGGTCAGACAGCGATCCTCGATTTCGTTACGTGGAAAGATCATTGATGGTACTTTCACAAGGCGGACGCTGCGCTCTCACGCGTGCCGCCAAAAACGTCCTGCACGACATGGCTCCCCTACACGCTCATCGACCAGGTGCTCGTCGCGGCGACCGCGCAGGACGACCTGAGCCCCCGCGGACAAGCACTCCGACGGACGCTCCAGACGGAAATTAGCAATCGCGTCAAGCGGATGCAAAAGATAAGCAATGCGTCTACGTAACGCGGTTTCTCTTCGATCTTCGTTTTCTCTTCCCCCAAAAAAAAACGTTCCCTCGTCGCATTCCAACGTGGGGGTACTGACGTGCGCGTTTCGGACACGCGCAGGCTGCTTGCTTATCTATCCTTTACCTGCTTCTTCTAAGTAACCACGGCCCGAACGAAACGAACGTCGTTGGAGCGACGCGTGCCAGCAGGGTCGTAGAGACCACTTCACGGAGCGTGTGCCGTTCGGGATATGAATGTTCTGATGTTCTGTGAAAAGGACGCATTCCGACGGTCGCATAGTGTGGTAACACATTTCGCAATACACACAGTGATACAAGTACAACAGAGTGACATAGCAGTGAGCCGTAAAGAAAGCGAGCCAAAGCAATATATACACAGCAGGGAACAGTTTAGAATGTGAATATGCGTATAGGTTGCATGAGAGTGGGTAGTGGGAAACGGTGCGGTGCGGTGCGGTGCGCACCACCACGAATACGTACAAGGCAACTCGAGGAGAATTAAGGGGACACAACACAACAGCCAAAAGAATCCCATCCAGTCGTTTTACATTAATCTATACCATTCCCATCGAGGTATCGTCTGGGAGATCGCAATCAATGCCGATCGCCCGTATGTCGTGGATGTTGCATAACGTCAAGAAAGCGAGCCCACTCTGCTTGACTCAGGGAGGCGCCCCACATGGTCTCATCTTCCGTCGCCGGAGGGTATGAGTAGGGATATCGCGCGAGAGGTGGCTCACCCGACATGAATGATTGCCGCGAAGGGTCATACTGACGACTCGGATCCACGAAATTCCGTGATGACGCTCCGTCGGGGTAGGAGGACCGAGAGCCGTATGGCTCGGGATAAGACGTGGTCGTGCGAGTGTCGGGATATGGATTTCCAGACGCCGTCCCCCCGGAACGAGCCGTGTCACTATACGTGTTACGGGAAGGCTCCACGGCGTAGGATGCCCTGGATGCGTCGGAATACAGCTGCGACTGCGGCTGCGAAGGTTGCGAGACGGCGACGGGGTATGTCAGGGGAGACGATGTGGAAGAACCAGCGACCATCGCTTGCCCTGGCAGAGTTTGGTCGGGGGACGCCTGAGCGCCGCCAGCGTATCCGACGAGCGAGGAGGAAGAATTCGTGGCCGTTTTGCTAGTTCCGTAGTCCACCGACCCTCGGGGGAGAGTGCGTGGACTCCCGGAGTTGCCAGTGGCAGGCGAACTCATATATCCGGACGCGTTGGGCGAATCAACCGCGTTCACCCTGGGATATTTTGGAGAATCGTGGTACGGGAACGCGAGCGTCTTGACGAGGCTCAGCACGCGGCTCTTGAGGCGCTCGCGTTCCTGGTCGGGCTCGTTCGCAAAGTCCTGGCTGTACAGCGGGGCAAGTGCGTGGAGAATATCGAGCGCTTTATCGGCGACCGGCGTACCCCGGCTGAGTTCCAGAGTCGTCAACGCCTTCTGGATGTTTGCCCGGAAAAGCGATGCGCCGGGCTGGTCAGGATTTGAAATCAGCTGGAACGAGAAAAACATGGCGGAGCTGAACACGTGGAACGGCCCCCAGTTCATGTGCCCTGGGACTGCCAAGGATGCGTTCGCAAGGAAGTCGGGGCGGGCTTGGCCCACGAGGGTGATCAATTTGTCGGCGGCGCTGACGGCGATGTCCAGGGACATGACCTGGCGCTCGTGTTTGACCTCCTTGTCTTTCGATGATGACGCCTGCTTATCGCCGGGCTTGGGCGAAGGTACAGATGCATACGGCCGGTGAAGAGTGAAGCGAATATGATAGAAACTGGTGCGAATGATGACGCTCTGTACGCCCAAGCGACGGGTGACGGTGTTTAGGCTCGCGAGACTGCGGGCCACCTTGAACTCGTCGAGATTGAGTTCGGGGGGGAGTATGTCCATCCATTGCAGGAGAGCGCGGTCGTGTGCTTGAACGGTCTCGTACGCGACTGGACGCATGGACACTGCGCTGTCCATGATGTCACCGAGAATGTAGGCCAAGCGAAAGAGATGGAGATTCGGGACGTAGATACGCGGCTCGTCGGGATGATGTACGGGGTCGGATGGATCTGGAAACTGGGTGTCGAAATGGTGTGACGCGATAGAAATCGGACGACCAAACATGAACGCTTGCCACCTGGGGAGAAGATGGGTACGAAACGAGACGAAGAGAGCGGAAACGAACCTTTCGAGGAGAATGATATGCCACCATGCCCAGCGCCTTCTCTCGGCGTGTTCTTTAGACATGCGCCATTTACAGGGATCACGGTGCAAGCCCATGGCCATGCCGATGCTGACAAGCTCACCACGGACTGTCCAGATCTCCTCGCCATCGGTTTTGACGAGCGTGAGGTAGTGAGAGCGGATGAGCAGACACTCGACGAGCTCGAGACTGTACGTCTTGTGCTCGGCTCTGTGACGGTCGAGGGCAGAGCGCATGACATCGTAGAACTTGCGACATGTGTCCTCGAGGGTCTCGCCCAGCTGCGGCACGAGGCGGTCGCCCGGCGGGAGGTAGTGTACGGCGATGGCCATGATCATGCATACTGTGGCAAGGACGACGCGATCCGCGCTAGATCCCGTTTTGTACCGGGACCAGGCGTTGAGGAAGGAGGGCTGGTTGACGTGGCGATAGATCCAGTTGCAGTACTCGAAGTAGTAGGAGATGAGGCCGTCGATGGTCTCGAGGGGAGGGAGATGAGCGAGGAGATCTCTGTCGTATTCGTTCACGATTTCGTCAAGGTGTGTGTCATGACTGGGCTGGCGGTCGCTGTCATCGGACTGGCGGGAGTTCTGGAGGGGGAAATGAGCGGAGGAAGGAGCGAGCGAGGGGAAGGGAAGTACCAGAGTGAGGTGAGTGACGGCAGAAGTGGCACCGGTGTAAAAGCCGCCGTGACCATGGCTGCCAAGCATGCCAGGAACGCTATCTTTTTCGAGGACATCGCCGTCCACGGGTTCCTTCTTTGGGGTGGGGAGAGCGGGGCTTTCCAGGGGATGTTTGAGATGGGAAGGAAAGTGAGCGGCGTGGCGGTGGTTTGCGAGGATGTAGGTCTCGAGAAGGGAGACGGAGTGCTTGAGACGGGTTATTTCCTGCATGGGGTCGACCTTGCTGGCATTGCTGCGTTCGGGGGGTGAGCGGGAAGAGCGAGGGACCAGTCAGGGACGCACTGGTCGTCACGGAGGTGGTAGTCGGATTCGTGACCCTTGGCGTCCTGGTAGCAGAGTGCGATAGTGCCTGGGAGGGCGTGAGGCGCAGGTCGGAGGAGACTCATCGGAGACGGACCTCTGAGGACGCAGCTGGAGCAGGGGCGGTTCCTGGGCGGGGATGAGGGCGATGGGGTCGGGCGATGGGGTCGGGCGCACCTATCGCATTTGAGCTTGCTGTTCCTGCAAGGTTCGCAGTTTATGGCCTTGCGGGCGCGCTTCGTGGGGGGTCGCGGATCGTGGTCGCCGGGCGTGGGGCTCGTTCTGGAGCGGACCGCGGCGGCGTTGGCGCGCTGAGAGTGCTGTTGTTTTTGGCGGGGGACGGCGGGGGACGAGTTGTTTGCGGGGTCGGCGTCGTCTGGCATGATGCCCCTCCGGATCGAGGGCCGACAGGGCTGCCGCGTTTTATTTATTTCGAACCCTAACCTTATGCAGTACATCACGTGATGGCGGTACCGTCCCCTGGAAATACGTTTCACCCGACCGACGAGTTGCTGGGTCGACAATGTCGCGATGCTTCCCACCGATAGCCGCCCGCGATCGCGCCGGAATGGCTTCCAGGTCGTCATGCAACGCGACCCGCTCACCTCCTGCTCGACGGGCGTGGCGTCGGGCCGCGCGACGGCGTTTCAACCCAGAACGGCAGTCGACGCTCGACGCGAAGCTCCCTCCACGTGCTCCGAACACTCCCCGCGTCCGCCGTGTCCTCGCCGCCGCTTTGTTTCCTCGGGCGCAGCGTGTGCCAAGATCTCCTCGCCCACTTCGAAACGTACGTTCCGAATACAAAATACGCCGCGAATATCTCGGACCACCCCCCTCGAGAAAAGAAATCACAGAGAAATTTTCAAGTCCGATCAGCGGCTTCGACGCCTCGAGATCCGGCTCAGTCCGGAAATTTCAAGAATTCCCCCTGGCGAGGTGGAAGAGAGGAGATCTAGCGTATCGGCCTGCGTTCGTCCCATTCCACATGAGTATGGCACCAGGACACCGCGTTTCAGTACGTCGCATCGCGTCGGGTCGCGCCCGTCAGTATCAGTTAATTAATAACCCCATCCACGTTGCCGGTCTGACGGCAAAGGGTCAACACCGCCCACCGACACTTGGTGGAAGCGAATTTCACGGTTGCGGTAATCCAGTCTGCAATCGGGGGTAAGCTGAGCTTCTGGCTCGATCGCGATCGAGGACGGCGAGAAGTCGGTCGAACGAGATGTGCGCCCATACCGCGCTAACCAAGCTGGTATATAAACAGAGAGCCCACGGAATATTGTACTTGTGAGTACCGTGCGTGCATTTGCAGTCCTTCGAAATACCCCAGAACGACAGAAGATGATATGGGAATATAATGTGTTCATGATATGCGACTCAAGCATATAGCGTGTCCATCTTCACTTCGGGGAGGCGATAGTCGGTCGTCCCTGGAAAACTAGTTGGCGTCGGACGGACGGACCTCTGGGACGCTTACCGGCGCGAGCGTACGGAAACCCTCCCGCTTTATGTCCCCACCACATCGTGGGCGACCACTCGTCTATCAAATTCGCCAGCGTCTGGACGTGCCCATACGCCGCAGGCTGCGGTCCTTTTGGCTGGTACAACACGATGATGCTGAGCGTGAGCGAGAAAATCAACAACGCCCCAGAATAATTGAGGATCTGGAACAAATCGGGGTGAGCGGACGGAACGACGAGCGGCGCGCCAGGGACCGACCTGGAACGGCCACATGCTCACGGCAATGGCCTTCAGGTAACCGTTCTCGGCTGTACCTGCCAGGCTGATGGCGAGACCAAGCATCCAATCTACGATCCCCCATTAGGAAAAATAACAGAGGCGTCCAGACCGGCGACTCACGCAGCAAGGGTTTCGCCACAAGCAGGCCCACGTTCAGAGGGCTCCCGAAGACGAGCACCAGCGGATGCGACGAAATCGTGGTGCCGTTCCTGGTCGATGCTTTCCTCCACACTTTTTCGTCCCGAATGACGTTGACGACAAGCTCGGAGCAATGGAGCACCAAGGTCAGCGGACCTTGTATGGCGGCCATATTGACGTAGTACAACAGCCAGTACCAATACACGCCGCCCGCGATAGGAAAGGAGTACGCGATGACGTGGGACTGGGTCTTGGGGAAGAACGACCACGACTTGACTGCATGAGACAGGTTGCCGTCAGAGACATGCACGATGGCGATGCCCCAGACGACGCACGCGATCACGAGCAACCAGAGGGTCAGGACGACCTGTCTGACGCTCGAGTGCGCGCGCCACGCAGATGGCTGCTCGGGAGACGGAGTGACCGGACCCCGTGAGTTGTCGCCAACGCTGTGCATGCACTGCCCCTGCTCGGGGACGATCTGAGCGTGATGGACGAGGGCGGCGGTAATATCGAAAGGAGAGGAACTCCACGTCAAGACGTCGGCAGCGCGAGCGCTGGCGAGGGCGAGGACGGCTTGTAACAGGAGTGCGACGCCCATGACGATGAGCGGGACTTCACTGACACAGATGGCGAGTTGAGTTCCTTCGAGGCCGCTCGACGAGTCCAAATCGACCGAGAGGGCGACCAGCAAACTCGAGCTGTAGGACACGATCAAAAGGACGGCCATGGCGATGTTGCACAGCGTGCCATTGGGGTTGAACCAGCCGTTGGCTGCCGAAAGGAGACGAAGATTGGTGTTGAAGTGCAGCCGTCGCTGGGACGCCAGCGCAGAACGCAAGGCGATCCCGTGGACGTAACCGATGGCCTCGGTGCAAGCTGCGACCATCAGGTTGAGGCCAAGGCCGAGCAGCTCTTTTTCCCAGTTGTTGCGGAGGGAAATGACCACGACACCGGAGGATATGGTGTTCTTGGACAGGAAGATCATGAAGCCTTCGAAGATGCAAAACCAGCCAAAAAGTGCGGCCATGCCGACGCCCACGAGGCCGATCTTGCGAGAGAGGTTGCTACGGTCATAGAACTCGGGGCCAGTGGTCTGCTTGGGCTTGAAGTGGACGGACTCGAAGTCGGTCATCGCGTAGCTGTCTCTGCGGAGGTCCGGACGGCGGGAATGCATGGCTCTGGAGAGCACTGGAAAAGAAACAAGGCTGGCATGGGCGCCAATTCGCCAGGGGTGGACGCGTTCCTCGACGGACCTGGCGGTGTCAGCAGCGTCGTGTGCGAATATTCGAGAAAGTTCAAAAGGGGATGGATATATATCGCCTCGCGGGATCGGCCCACGCCGCACACACATGGCAGACGTAGGTCGTCTCGACTCTCGTCCCCGGCGCACTCACGCTCTCCGCAGGCGAACGCCCTCAAGGACCAGGGCAACAAGGCCTTCGCCGCCAAAGACTACGACTCCGCCGTCCAGCTCTTCACCGCCGCCATCGCCGTCGACCCCTCCAACCACGTCCTGTACTCGAATCGCAGCGCGGCCTACGCCGGAAAGAAGCTCTGGAACCCCGCCCTCGACGACGCTGAAAAGGTCCTCCCGTCCGCTCCCTCGGTGCGGCGACACTGATCACCCGACTTGCAGTGCGTCTCTCTCAACCCCTCCTGGGGAAAGGGTTATGCGCGCAAGGGTGCCGCCTTGCACGGCGCCCGCAGATATGGCGAAGCCATTGCTGCCTACGAAACGGGCATCCAGTTCGAGGACAGCCCGGCCCTGCGCAAGGGCCTTCAGGACGTCAAGGACGCACAGGGTCCGCATTCTTTGCCTGTCTCGCTCTCACGAGCTGACGTCCGCAAAGCCAGGGAAGCCAGCGCAGCACCCGACGTTGGGCTCTCAAAGATATTCCAAGATCCCAATCTCATCGGGAAGCTCGCAACGAACCCCCGCACACAAAAGCATCTCGCGGATCCTGCTTTCGTCCAGAAGGTGTGCCCCCATATCGACTCCACCGCAGCCATATTGATCGATCGTCGTTCGCGCAGCTTCAAATGATGCAGCAAAACCCAAGGCTCGCAGATGTGTGAGACCGCGCCGTCCCTCGGCTGCTGCGTTCGAGTTGACTGACGCTTGTGCTTGTCCAGCGCTTTGGGCTCGGATTCTAGAATGATCGACGTCCTTGGTGTCGCGATGGGCATCGACATACAAGGCTTCTCCCGCGAAGAGGGCTCAGACGACCTTCCCCCCGGTCTCACGAAGACCTCCTCTCCTCCCCGATCGCCCTCTCGTACTCAGTCGAATCCCTCGTCTTCCAAGCCTGCTCCTCCTCCGCCCGCTCCCGAGCCAGAAAAAGAGGACGTCGAGATGTCAGAAGAGGACGTGGAAGAGGCCAAGGCCAAGGCGGACGCGCTTGCTGAAAAAGAAAAGGGCACGGAGCACTACAAGGGACGACGATTCGACGATGCTGCCGCCGCCTTCTCGAAAGCCTGGGATCTCTGGCCAAAGGACATCACCTTCCTCACCAACCTCGGTGCCGTGTACTATGAGCAGGGAGAATACGACAAGTGCGTCGAAACGTGCGAGAAGGCGATCGACGAGGGTCGAAGCGTACGTCCTCCCAGTCACGGGGAGCACGCACTCGGTCGTACTGACGCACGCCACAGTTGCGTGCCGACTTCAAGCTCCTGGCAAAGGCCTTTGGACGCATTGGCTCGGCCTACTCGCAAAAGGGCGACCTCGTCTCAGCCAAAAAGTACTTTCAGAAGTCGCTCGCCGAGCACCGCGACGCGGCGATCCTCGGCAAGCTGCAAGCGACAGAGAAAGCAATGGCAGAGGCCGAGCGCCAGGCTTACGTCGACCCGGCCCGGTCGGCCGCTGCGCGCGAGGAGGGCAACGCTGCGTTCAAGTCGGGCGACTTTGCGGGTGCCGTCAAGCTTTACACGGAGAGCATCAAACGTGATCCTTCGGATGCGCGGGGTTACAACAATCGCGCCGCGGCATACATGAAGCTCTTGGCCCTCGCCGAGGCACTCAAAGACGCCAACGAGGCCATCAAGGTCGATCCTTCCTTTGGTGCGCGAGCCACCCCATATCATGCGCGAATTGGCTGATTGTGCACCCTAGTCAGAGCACACGTTCGCAAAGCCTCGATTCTGCATTCGATGCGCGAGTATAGCAAGGCGCTCGAGGCCCTACAGGTCGCAACGTCGGTTGATACCGCCAACGCGCACACGGCCGAGATCCAGGCCGAAGAGATGAAGACGCAGCAAGCGCTCTTCAGTCAGCGTGCGGGAGAAACCGAGGAGCAGACGCTCGAGCGAGCGATGAAGGACCCAGAAATCGCCGTACGTGTCCGTCGACGCGTCGATGACGACCACGATCCTCACCGTACTTCCTGCAGAGAATCATGGGCGACCCTGTGATGCAACAGATCTTGCAACAAGCGCAGACCAACCCCGGCGCACTGCAGGATCACATGAAGAATCCCCTCATACGCGACAAGATCATCAAACTCATCAACGCTGGAATCATTCGGACCCGCTGAGACGAAAAAACCAAAAGTGTAATCTTCGATGGTCGATTTCCCTTGGTGTAACGCATATGCTACCTTGATGCCTGTAAAGATAATAAATACACGACTCCGTTTCTCCCCGATGTTCGATTCGCCTCGCGGCTCAATCTTGGAACCTAGGGTTCTCCCAAGAGCGATCCAGCAATCCACCTTCGCCTTCGCCAAAGACGGCCATCACGTCCTGCGCGCGCTGCTTCCACTCTTCGTTTTTCCCGAGGCCCAGTTTGTCCACGCTATGCCATATCCGCGCGTTTTCGTGCACGTCCCTGAGCGAGCCGAGTCCCACGACGGTCGGGATCTGCACCTCTCTTGCCCTCTCAAAGGCATATTCCAACGCGAGCTCGGGCAGACCGCTTTCGCTGCCAGGCCTCCTGGCCACGTCCACGGCTCTTTCGACCGCCTCCCTGAAGCCTTCCGACGCCGGGTGCCAAGCAGGCGGGTCAGGCGTCAGGAGTCGCATGCTGAGCGGAGACGCCGTCAAGACATACTTGACCCCCGCCCGTCCCTCCAACGCCGCCTTGAAATCCAACAACGTCCGATTCTGCAGCGTGAGATGGCAATACGACATGACCACGTCCAGCGGCTCGTACGGCGGCGTGTGCTTGATCAGGATCGCGAGCCGGAGGAGCGTCGGCAAGGGGTACCCTGCCGGAAGCGAGTCGTCGACTCGTTGGCTTTCCTTTTTCCTTTGTTTGCAAAAGGGAGAAGAACGCACCGCTGACGCCCACGCGTCTCACGACGCCTCGGTCCCGCAGGCGTCTCAGCTCCTCGACGGCGCCCAACACCTCCCGATCGCCGTCCCCACAGACGACCGCCTCACTGCCCGCTCCGAGTCCGTACGCCTCTGCTGCGGCTCCGAGCGCTCCGCGGTGATCGCCCGCCGTACGCGGGCCCACAGACGCCGCGACGAACTCGACGTCGTGCACGTAAACGACGTCGAGGTACGACGTGTGCAGCCGGGCGAGGGAGCGCTGCACGCTCGCCCGGACGCCGGCCGGCGTATAGTCGAACGCGTCGCGCGCGTCGCCGAACCGGCCGCACTTGGTGAACTGTGTGGAGGGGAGTTGGGGTGCGACGAGAGGGCGACGGGAGGGGGAGACGGGGACGCACGATCTGGTACGACGAGCGTGGAAACGCGTCCTTGAGCGCCTCGAGGGCGTTGCCGAGCACGATCTCCGAGGGACCGTAGAACGGCGCGGTGTCGAACGCCCGGATGCCGTACCTGCGTGGGATCAACGTCACGTCGCAGACCCAGCTCATGGCGACCAGCGGACGCACCTCAGCGCAAGCCGGGTCGTCCTGAGCGGCACGACGCCCCGCACGTGTTCGTCGTCATGATAAAATGCAGAAAACGCCGCCGCACCGAGCACCAGCGCAGGCACCGAGGGGAGCGCTGCGTCGGTGGGCCCAAAGTGGGTCGTCTGTGGGTGGAGACCGTCAGCGCGACTTGCGAGGGACTGGGCGGGCCAGGCCTATGTACAATGAGCTTGGCGGCGTCTGGCTTGTCGACGTTCTCATCAGGGACGTCTGCGAGGGGAAGAAGCAGAAATGTGGACTGGGATGCAACCATTTCGGCCATCTGGTCGAATCACACGGAAGACGGTAAATGAATGTGATTGGGTCACGTCGCATCACATAAAAAAGAGACAGCATGTGACGGGAGGTAATAAAGACTATAGCTTGTCCCGCGTCCAGCTGCAGCGCAGAAAACGAATCACCGTCTGCCAGCTCAGAAAGACCAGACGACGGACCTTTTTGTGAACTTGCCAGAGGGATCCATCAGCTTGGTGTTCTCGTCGGGCTTGACAGTGTTCCACGGGGTGGGGTTGTTCTTCGTCCAGACCACTTTTATTTATACCCGTCAGCGCCTCGACAGGACGTGAGGTTCAAGTAAGGCTCACCCGAGGGTCCCGTAGCGAGGCGGCCCAGATACCAGGCAGCACCGCCAACGGCCAAACCGATGACTGCATAGCTGCGTCGACTGGTCAGTACGCGGAAGCTGGCGGAATCTCGAGAGATGCATACATTGGTATGGCCTGTGGCAAGGTCAGTGAATCTCAAGGCTAGACAGACAAGAAATCAAATCGGACCTCGACGGCGTACCAGTTGCGCATGAATTGTCTCGCAGCTTTGTTAGACATGTGTGTTGGATGATGCGGATGACTTCCAACCGGTCGGGCAGTCGTCGCGCTCTCACGGTCATTCATTTGCCGGAACCCTCCGAACGGCGCAAAGGGGGTCAAAAAGCATAGACATAGATTGGTATATATGTATCGGCATGAAAGTGTCCAGCGTTTTTCTTTCGAAACGTGAATGGTTTAAAATACAGCGACAACAACGTTGACACATCATAATATGATTGTCCAAACAAATGACACCGCAGCACACGGAAACCGACGATCGTGGCAAGACAAAAAATATGCGACAAGCAACGAGGGAAGGAAAGGAGAACAGTCACGGGCGCACAAAAGTATTCGACGAGAATACACTCACGTCACAAGAAGACGTCGCCTGCCCTGCAACCCTTGCAAGCGCTCACCGTGCAAAAAGGAGGAATCTCGTTTTTCATTTCCAAACTGAACCTGCTCCTCAACTTTTCCAGTTGCCTAGCCTTCGAGACGAACCTCGGCTGGGCTGGGCGAGTGGTGTCATTCGATGCCACTGCATCCACACCGCCCGAGCTGCTGCTGGAAACAATAGAGGACGCAACCGCAGTCGCACCTGGCGTCCACGAGATTGTGATAAAACGAGATAGTTTTTCAAAGGGTGATTGTGCCGCAAGCGGATTGGACTTGATAGAAGATAATAAACTGTCTTGAGCACGAAAATATTCAAAAGCGCTCGGCGATGACGGGTCGGGACGGTTGGCACCGTTCACCTCCGACGTGGCGCCGCCACTTTGCTTGGAATTGGGGCATCTGAGATCGGACGTGGGTCCGTTGACTGTGAAGTACAAGAGACGGATAAGTCGAGCGTACTCATATACAATTTGGAATGGGGCTTAGAGGTCGAACCATTTGGAGTGCTTGACTGACTTTGTTTCAACGAGACGACAGACGTCTGGGCTTTCGTCGGTGCGTAGAACTTGGGTGAAGCTGCTGCCGCCGCCGCCGCCCGTTGAGGAATCGAAGGTGGCGTCTTCTTCGAGGGAGGCGAAGAGTAAACTAATGGTGCCGCGAAGCGGCCGGATACGTTCTTAGAGGGCGTGAACGTGATTGGCGGCGCTTTGGGGGACATGGATCGCAGCGAAATTGCCCGAGGGATCGAAGACGGTGGGCTACCGTGACTGGTGCTCGGACGGCCGCCACCGCCGGACGCAGAACGCGGGGTCGAGGCCGTACGTTCGGCGCGCCTAGGCTCGCCCTTGGGAGGAAACACAAAACTCAACGGGCTCTCGTCCTCGTCGTCTTCGGTGAGCTCAGGGATGAAGGATGCGGAACTATCCACGCGTCGGCGCACGGCGGGCGTTGTCTCGGGTGGTGGGGTGATTTGGATCTCGGGAGGGGTTACGCAGATGTCAGGAGGCGTCACGCAAATGATAGGTGGGGGATCAAACGTGAACCGTATTCCACCTTCGACCACCTCGCCGACCAAGTCATCGTCTGCCGTACCTGTAACGCCAGCCTTCTCGTCCTTTTCGGGTACGGCATCGAGGCTCTCCGATGATGCAGACTCGACCACGACACCGACGTCGGAAGGAAGGAAAAAAGGTGACAAGTCCTCGTCGTCAAGACACGCGGTCGAAAAGACGTTCTCTGTGATTTCCTCCGAGTGGGGTGGGCTCCTGTCACCGTCGTCCAGGCATCCGAAAAAGCGGTCGACCTCGTCGTCTCGCTTGATGGGAGTGGCATTCTTTCCTCTCGGGAAGGTCCAAGATTTCGAAAGGGACGAACGACGCTGATGGACGGGCGGAGGCGCGCCGTCGCCACGCTCCGTCACGGGTTTGACATCGAGTTCGTCTGCTGAACCAATGGATGAACCATCCGGACTGGACAAACTGAGATCGGAATCTTCCTCGTCTTCATATCCAGCCAAACCGTTCTCTTCGTCCGAGAATTCGACCTCTTCCACGACCGCGGCCAAAGAGAATTCAGGCTTGGTGAAGCTATCGTCCGCCGATTCGACGTCGGTAGTGGAGCTTTCAGAGTCGATAGACTGGAAGCCAAGTCCACGAGGACGTATGACGATCGGTTTCCCAGACCGTTTACGAGAACCGTTGACAGCGTGAGGAAGTTTCGGTGTGTTCAAGAGGCAGGCGTCGTCCAAGAGTTTTTCGAGTTCTTTGCGGCGAGCACGCTCCTGTTCCAGGGCACCGTGGAGGCGTGTACACTCATCGACGGTGGCGTCGGCATCCTTGAGACGAGCATTGAGCTTCTTCATCTCGACCTTCATTACATCCCGTTCACGCATGAGGGCCTCGTTTTCGGCCAAGGTTCGGGAAAGCGAGGCGTCCTTGGTCTCCAACGACTTTTCCAAGCCGGATTTCTCCACTTCCAACAGACCGAGGCGACTGCGAGCGACCCAAGCCTCTCTTCTCTCTGACTCGATCCTCTTGGCGAGCATGTTGGTCTGCTTGTCGGCATCGGTCACGCGTTGCCTCCATCCATCGATGTCGCGCTTGAGTTCATCGCGCTCGGCTTTGAGATCCGCGATGAGCTGCAACATCTCGTCGCTAGGTTCCGAGGTCGGCGCAGAAGCGTCTGAAGCGTACGAAGCGCGACGTGAGCGAGAAGTCTGGCGTTTGAGGGTGCGCTCCAGTTCAGTGATGCGAGAGAGAAGCACGTGGTGGGACCTAAATAAAAAATGCTGCTCTGCGACGGAGAGGGGTTGTTCGACGAGACCTTCTCGATCGTTCGCGAGAGAAAATCTGGGCTCGATCGGCGTCGACTCGGGAGTGGGTAATGGGAACATGTCACGAGGAATCGAATCTGCAGAGCGCTTGTAGGAAATGCTGCTACGTCTCTTCACACCGAGGTCGTCGCTGCGGGTGTAGGAGAAGTGCCTCGAGGAAGGGGTCTGGTAGGCAAACGCGCTCTGGTTCCCGGGGGACGGGATGACGATGGGATCAGGCTTTCGGGCATGCGGACGGCTCGAGGAAGCGGAAGCAGGAGTCGGCAGGTTGCCCGCAACGGCGGACACGACGGTACCCTGGACGAGGGACAGGGGACGCAGGTTGAGACTAGCGGGACGGCGACGAGAAGCGGTACCGGCGACACGGGGAGGCTCTCTGACTTGCTGCACGTCTACGGTGTCCTCACTGTCCCTTTCCCTTTCCTCCTCTTCCTCTTCTTCCTCGACGAGAGTGCCGAGCTGGTCCTTTGAGACGGACGTGGAAGCAAACATCTTTCCCAAGGAGTCGCGCTTGCCAGCAAAGCCAGTGCCTGGGGGGAACGAAGGCTTGGTGGCTGGAGGGGGTGTCAGACGCGAGACGTGACGGAACAAGGAGGGACGCACGGAACTCGAAGGACCTGGTGTCGTCGGGCGAAGGGAAGTCGGGAATCTCGACCTTGGAAAAGGCGAGGTCCGGCTTGCCCTCGAGAGCCCACAGCGCCCTGCGACGGATGGAGTCCTTGTCGCCGAGGTTGACGTTGTCGTCTGGATGGGACGGGGGGAGGTCGGGGAGGGACACGCCCATCAACTCGGCCGACTCGCAGCGGGTGGAGACGGAGGAACGACGCTTGTGGTGCGAACCGGGACGCTTGGGAGGGAGGGGGGGTTCGTCGGGGGAGAGGGAGAGGGACCGAGCGTGCGAGTGCCTGGCAAAGGAGTGGAGGCTCTGCGGGGGGGCAGACGCACCCATCTTGAAGGAGCGGAACTGTGGACGGGTGAGCCGGGGCGGGACCACGAAAGCGGAGACGGACTCTTTGTCTGGCAGCGGCGTCCGAGTCCATGCAAAGGAGCGTGATCAACCAAGGGAACGTGAGGGAAAGAGGATACTCGCTTCAAACTCCGACCGCGCTCGCCGACGATGAGCAAGCTCGACCCAGACCGCGTCCTCTTCTTCCTCTGCGACGTCCAGTCCAGATTCAGTGAGCCCCGCCCCGCCCGTCCCCGCGCACTGACCACCCCCTCCAGGGACGTCCATCCACGCCTTCGACGAGCTCGTCCTGACCTGCAACAAGATGCTCAAGCTCGCCAAGGTCCGTCCTCCCCTCTCCGCCCGCCCAGGCCCTCACGCGCGGCCAGGTCCTCGGCATACCCGTCGTCGCTACCGAGCAGAACCCAAAGGGTGATTAATCCCTCCATGCGTCGCACCACGCGCCTCATATCGCTTCAGCGCTCGGACCCACCGTGCCCGAGATCGATCTCCCGGGCCTTGCTGAGCTGCACGTTGCGACGATCGGAAAGAACCTCTTCTCGATGATGGTCCCCGAGGTCAGGGCCCTCCTGCAGGAACGTCCACACCTCACCTCCGTCGTCCTCTTTGGCATCGAGGTCGGTCCTCTCGGCTCGACACCGCTCTCGCTCACTCGTTGCAGTCGCACATATGCGTGCTGCAGACCGCGTTGGACCTCGTGCAGGCAGGGTATGACGTCCACGTCCTCGCGGACGGCGTGTCCAGCTCCAACAAGGAAGAGGTCCCCGTCGCGCTCGCATACATTCGCCAGAACGGCGGATACGTCATCTCGAGCGAGAGTGCCGCGTTTTTGCTCCAACGTCAGAAACACCTCGTAAAGTCTGGACCTCCGTGCTGACCCGTCGCCCGCAGGAGGGGCTGGCACGCCGCGATTCAAGGCGTTCGCGGCGGTGATCAAGGAGGAGATGGAGAACACGGCGAGGACGTCGCAAAAGCTGCTCCGTAGTTGTCTCTGACTTTGTACCGTACCCGTCCGTGGGAATCCACCTTGGACGTCATGTTTGGCAGTCTCTTCCACCTCGCCCTCGACGCCCTCCTCCTCAGCGCTTTCCTCGCCGGCATCAAGCGCTCCACCGGTCTCACGTCGGTCCTTTCCTGCCACCGTCGCACCCAGCTCACCCCCTCCCAGCCCCGCCCTCTCCCAAGTACCCAACAAGGACGTCCGCCGTACGTCCCGCCTCCCCCTCCCCGTCCTCCGTCTCACCCAACCACAGAGCTGCTGCGGACCTATCTCGAGATCGGTGCGTCTCCTTGTGCGGCTTCGGCCCCGGTCGCTCATCACGTGCACCAGGCGAATACGCCTTTGACTTTGCCGTCGTCGTCTTTGGGGTGATCCCGCTCCTCGTTCGCCCAACGTGGCCTGCTGATCCCTCTCGCAGCGCTCCAGCTCGTTCGAACGCATGTAGCACGGAATCGTCTGTACTCTCGCGATTTAATACACGTGTTCACCCTAAGAAGTTGTACACGAAAAAGTGCAGCACGATGGATCCCAGCGCGAAATCGGCAAACGCTCTGTGTCATGTGTGCGCGTCGGCCATGCCCGTCTGAACCAACGAGGGAGCACCCACCTCTCGGGGGACACGTCCTTGAACTCGGTGCGGTTTTCGGGGTTGACCTGCGCGCGCAGCGACGCCGCGAGAACGAACTGTCCGACCGAGCTCGCGAACCTACGTCCCAGGCGTGAGCCAGACAAGTCCGATCCAGACTGGAGACGTACCCGGCCAGAAACGCATTGAAGGGAAAGTCGGTGACCAGCACGCAGTACGCGAACTGGAACACGCCCGACAGGACGAGGAAGGCCAAAAAGGCGTCGATGAACTTGAGTCGGTCGGGAGTCTTGTGCAGGTACGACGTCCACAGCGCCGACACGGCGTGCGGCACGCTCGACGGGGTCGTCTGCGGGGTTGCTTTGGGGCCAGCCATTCTGTGTGCGACGTGGAAAACGGTGTGATGTCCCGAAACGGAAGGTCAGAAAAAAGTCGACGACCTTGCTCCACTCCCGCTCATGAACGCCCCTGCACTCCGCGTCGCCTCCTCGTCCGTCTTCACAGCCTCGAGAGCCGCAACAAGGCCCTCGAGGACGTCCTGGGCACCCCGCCGGCGTCTGCACGCGCGCAAGGAGCTCCCATACAAGGTCGAGGACGGCCTCGGAAACTTCATGTCACCCCAGACCCTCCGCATGGTCGCCGTCGAGTACCAACAAGGCCTGCTCGACCGTCTCAACGCAGAATGTCGCGGTGAGCGCCCGTCCTTGCCTCCCGCCCCGTTTCTCCTCGTGCTCACGCGACGCCAGACGTCGAGGACAAGCGCAAGACGGTCGCCCAGCTCGTGCTCGACACCGCGCGTTCCCAGGACAGGGCCGTCACGTTCAAGTATGCCAGCCACGCCCTGAACAACAGCTTCTTCCTTCACTGCCTGGTGCGCCCTCCTCGCCCTCGGTGCGCGTGCACCCCCTGACCCCTCCCACCAGCGTCCCCCTTCCTCAGGCGACCCCAGCGAGAAGCGCGTCGACGCGAGCCCCCTCGGGCCTGCCATCCAAAGACAGTTTGGCGGCTTCGACGCCCTCCGCTCCCTCTTCTCCGCCGCCGTCGACGGCATGGCCGGATCAGGCTACGTCTGGTTCGTCACGGACGCCAAGAAGAACCTCGCGTTCGTGCCCACCTTCGCGGCCGGCACGCTCCTCATCCGGTCTAGCGTCGGCACCATAGAGCCTGTCACCGCGCCTGTGCTCGGCGAGGACGGCCCGTCGGCGGCGTCACCGCTCGGCCTCGCAGATGCGACGCGCGCATCGTCGCCGCTGTCTGGCGCGTCGCACCGCGCACCGCAGTTGGATCCCTCGTCCCCCGCGCGGACGTTCCATACGTCCGTGTCGTCCCGCACAAACTTTGGAGCACGTGCCCGTTCTCTGTACGACCCTGCCGGGTCGTCGACGCTCTCGCCACATAGCTCCCAAGCCTCGCGCGAACTCAACACGCTCGGCGAGTACATCTACCCGCTGTTCTGTCTCAGCGTGCACGAACACTGTTGGCTGCTCGATCACGGGATATGGGGCAAGGGAAAGTACCTCGAGGAGTTTTGGACGGTCGTGGACTGGAATCAGGTCGTCGAGAGGTTCGAGAGGTTCACCAAGACGGCGATTTGAGTGGGGGGTCACCAGAGGTTGATGTTGACCATCTACGGCTTGCATCGTGATACACTGCTCACCTGAAAGTACATATACCAAACGGTCATCGTATTGCTAATGCCATAGACCAGACAACCTGCCATCTAACATGAAAATGATGTGAAACCCATGCTCGAAATATCGATCGTGGTCAAGGTGATGTACTACCACCTCCACTCAATAGAGCCGGAACTCAATCCCCGCACGCCCTTGTACATCTTGTATGTCTCGCCCGAAAGCCGAACCTGGTCCACCTTGAGAGACGAAAAGTTATACGAAGGTATCTCAAAGTGGATCTGGAAAGCGCGAGCGGGTCGTGGAATCTTTACCCTGCGAGAAAGAATCAAAGAGAGATCCAACGACGATGACTGGCGACCACGCACTTGGACGTCCACGAGCCCCGTAACACCCAACTCCCAGACGAGTGCATCATTGGGATTTCCCAGCGAAGTATCTCCAGAGAGAGAGAGACGGTCCAGGATCAGGCGCAACCGATCGGGAAACAGTCATACACGCACTCGTTTCCGCGGCTCAAACGTCCACGAACCTTCCATGCTCCCGACGGTGCCGACGCCCGACCCAGCGCTCGAGATGGTACACTGCGCCCCCGTCGCGCCCTCGCCGAGGTACAGCTCTATCCGCACGTTCTCCATGACCTTCATCGACCGCGAGCTGAACGTGATCACGAAATTCCCTGGACGCCAACTCAGTCGCGTCGCTCCGCGCGACGTCGAAAGTACCGACGCACCTCCAAACTCCCCTACGGTGACGTTGGGCTTCAGCGCGAGCGGTACGGGCACGTTGCTCGTCACCGCGTTGTGCGGGGGCGCGTACTGGTACTCGGCGAGCACGAACTTGCCGTCGGGCGGGATGAACGACAGCGTCCGTTCGCGCGTCCATCGCTGCAGCCTTGGCCCCCTCGTCAACACGCTGCAACGGGTCACGGAACCGACGAGACTTGCCGTACGCAGGGATGGAACGCACACTCGGTCATCACGTTGGGATTCGAAAAACTCAGAAGAAGGTCGGGCATGCCTGTCTCGGTCCAGATCGCGGGCGATATCAACGCAGAAACGGACGTGCGTACCGGTCAGCTTGGTGTTGGTCTCGATTTTGCCGTACACGTTGCTCGTGAGCGTCACCCCGTTCCTGACGGAGGCGGAATCATCTCGGATGCGTCGCGCGACGATGAAGGCGGTCGACCTCACCGTCCGATGATGGCTCGCATTTCCTCGTTGACGTCGAAAAATATATCATTTTGGTTGTGCCGAACGCCGAGCTTTCGCCACGGTATTGGGGACGCGAAAGCACCAGACGGGGCATTGGATGTAACAGAGCCTGAGATGTGAAATCAGATGTAACCGAACCGGTGACGTTTCTCCGCACCTCCAGGCCGACTCGGGCCGGACGCCGCGGCTGTCGGGAGTGACGCCAAAAGTTTAGAGAGGAGAGAGGGCGGGAGTACGATGTCGCGTAGTGCGTTTGGAGACGTCGTAAGAGGATATCCAGAAGAATCTAGTGTTTCTTCGAGGAGCTGCTCGCGTCAGAGCGAAAGGCACGAGTGCGACCGCATCGATGTCATACCTGGTATACGACGTCGAAGTTGTCCTTGAGAGTTGCTGTACTTACCGTACCGAAATAATCGTGCAAGACGTCGCTGAATGCCTGAAGGAACGCGAATGCGATCAGAGGATCGGCTGCAATGCAGAGAAGTCGGTAATGAATACGTCGTAGGATGAACTCTTACCATCGCCGGAAACGCTTGCAATCAAGCGCAGCTCTCCCATCTCGACATGACAGCACGCACTTCCTCCAGACAGGTCTCCAATTCCTGGTGACACATATATGACGGGGTCGACGCTGTCGGAGCGAGAGGCTTTGGAGAGTTCGTTGTTTAGCGTGTCGATGTGAAGCAGCGGGTACGCTGGTGGAAACGAGGTGTACCCAGACTGGATGACGGGTTGTCTGGACGAGATTGAGTCTGTAGAGTCGTACCATCTCAAGACACGCACCCCGACGCGTCGAGAATGATCAAACCGTCGATGGCCATATCGTAGGAGGCGAACAGCGAGACTTATTACGTGATGGAGAAGGGGTCTTGTGAGTGGTGCATTAAGTATTCCGACGTGAAGTGTAAATATCTATTCAAGAGCTATGACGACGCTTTGGAATCCAGACAATCGCTCATCGATGCACCATCATCCTAAACATACTTGCCGAAGAAAGGTATCAACGACTGAGCGAGGGTATAACTGAAGACCAGCTTCGGGCCAACGACAAGGATCTATTTGGGGAGCGCCAGCTTGATAACGACCGGCCAAGTGCGAGACCCGACGTACCTTTGGGGTCAGACCCTTGAAGAAGGCTGAGAAACCTTCATTGCGAACCAGTTCCCTCACGACTGTCCACCCAGGCACCTTGTGTTCGAAGTTAGCATTTTGGATGCGCGTCTTGACGGTATCAAGCGGCGCAGCGACCGTGATGGAGGCGACGGCACCCGCAACCGAAGCGACGAAGTTTTGGGTCCAAGTAGCCTTGGAGTAATCAGACAAGCCAAGCACGTACTCCTTTGTGAGGGCTGATCCACCAAATAGCTATGGGACACAGGTAGTGACAAGTCGGGCTAATGAATGGACGATGAGACATACTGCGAAAGATCCGGGTGCATTGCGTGCCATTGTCCAGCCCCAGCCACGATAGAGGGTTGTACCCTCCTCCATGAATATCCGGAACACGCCGCGTCCACGGAATGCTTCGGGATTCACTTGGCGCTTGATTTTGAGTACATCGAGAGGAAGGAGGACCTAGATATCACGTGAAAACGCATCCAAGATTGAGGAGTCGTGAAGGCATACCACTTCTCCGATTCCTGTCAAGCTGTACCACGGGGCGTCATGCCTTGGACAGGAGTCGTGCGGACCAACATGGCGACGTACCTTCCAGCCACGGCCTGCATCATCAACTTTCCGTTCCGTTCGCCAAACAAAGTGGTGTAATCGTCCTTGTAATGCCGCGTGATGATGTCGTTAAACCATGGCTGCCCACCGAACTTGTAAATCCGTTGTGCGATCTTGTATCCTGCGGCATAGCCGAGGCCGGGGAACAGGGACAAAAACTTGCGGCTGACAGAGGCCGTAGCATGATCGCGGAAGACGATACTGTTGAGCGTGGAAAGCGAGACCTAAGTGATCGAGACGGCAGGTGAGCCGAGGGGGGGCGGGACAGCATAAGACGGAGGCGTCACCTTGGCCTTGTTGCTCATAAGACGCTTCGCGACGGTGTCCACGGGGTGGAAGACCAAAAGCTCTGCGACGCCTGCATGCAGATGGTTCTCAGTCAATCGCCGCAGGTCGACTCAGTCACGCGGGACGTTACCGGATGCGCCTGAGCCAAGGACACGCGCCGTCCCCGACTCTTTTCCCTTTCCAGAATGCGCAGGAGACATTGGTCGCGGACGGTGGTGGTGGTGGAAGTGCGAGGGAAAGGAGAGCAGGACGGGTACTTGAGTCGAAAAATCGCTACAGGACGGCTCAGGAGTTATGTAACACACCGGCCTTCCATTTTCGGACGCTTCGGTTTTTCGCTGCAGGCTGGTCCACACCGCTCGCGCTGTAGACGTGCTGTTTGCACGAATCCGAGCGATTTCCAGTCATATAGATGATGGCCTGCGACTCTGACGCTTGTGGGTTGGTTTCACTGTGCCGGTAATCCTGGACGGATCGGGACGGAGCACCGACTCGGAGAGGTGGTCCGAGTCTTTCTCCTCCGAGTCAGCCCGTGGGGAATGACATTAAAATGCGATGACGTCGGTTGCCAAAAACGGCCTCTGGTTGCTGTTTATCTGGCTCCTGGTCAGCGAGACGCTAGTTCTCTTTACACCATGGTGCACACATCTGCGCTGCATTCCCTGTCCCAACAGGACGTACTCGACACTGTCCGCGCACAGTTCACCTTATCGGAGGACACCCTTCTAAACATCACCAAGACCTTCCTTCGCGAGGCTGCCCAAGGACTCGCGAGCTATGGTCAGGCCATGGCGATGATGTACATGTTTTTACTTGCTGCCGATCCAACTCGTGCTAATAGTCCTCAGTCCGACGTTTGTCAAGTCAGTCCCAGACGGTTCCGAGACCGGGTATGTCCTGCTTATCGTCCCCGTTCTGCCGTGTTCATGCAGCCGAATAGCACCTTCCTGGCTCTCGATCTGGGTGGTACGAATCTGTAAGTGGACACTCGGCCTGTGATTCATCTTGCTGGATGAAAAACGCAGTCGCGTGTGCGAGGTGACCTTGCATGGCAACAAGACTTTCTCGCTGCGCCAGCAAAAATACAAGGTCTCCGAGGCGCTGAAGATGGGAGAGGCCACCACACTTTTCGGTATGCACGTTGGAACTCGTTCGCCGTGGTCTGTGATGAATCATTTGAAGATTATCTCGCCGACTCGGTCGACGCTTTCCTCACTGATAGCGGCTCACCCTCCTCCGCCATCCCACCTTCACTCGCTCCAAACGGGTCCCACGACGCCATCTGGAACGATAGCTCCGATTCCCCATACGTACCCCTTGCCCTCACTTTCTCTTTCCCCGTGGAGCAGACCGCGCTCGATTCCGGCACGCTCCTGACGTGGACAAAAGGGTTTGCAGCCAAGAACACCGTCGGCAAGGACGTCGTCGGGCTCCTCCAGGACGCGTTTGACAGGAAACATATTCATGTCAGATGCGTTGCGCTCGTGAACGATGTCAGTATCTACATGTCCAAACTCTTCTGGTTTATGTCCTATCGCCGTGACTTATATAAAGGTATCTGCAGACTGTGGGTGCCCTCCTATCGCGGGCGTATACGTCGGGAGGATGTATCCTTGGTGCTATTTTTGGTACCGGGACCAACGGCGCGTACGTGGAGGAGATGGCCAATATCACAAAGCTTGGTAATGCGGCAGCGGCCGCAGAAGGTGGCTATATGATCATCAACACTGAATGGGGAGCATTCAATAACACGGTGTGTCCCTCTATCACACGGTATCGTTCACTCCATGATCTGTCCAATACGTTAGCGTTCCGCGCTTCCCACGACACCGTATGACAACAAGCTTGATCGCGAATCAATCAATCCTCGCTTCCAAGCATTCGAGAAATTCATCTCGGGAATGTACCTTGGAGAGGTCGCACGAAACGTCATTCTTAGCCTTATAGATGCTTCTCCGAAATCGCTACTTTTCGGAGGAAATTGCACCCCGTCCCTGAATAAACAATGGGGGCTTGATACAGCAGTATTGAGCGAGATCGAAGAAGCATGGCAAGGAATCGGAAGATTTGCTTCCGATGAGACTGGTATCCCGGGGGGTTCTCACGAGGAAAAATTGAGACGTGTACGAGGCGTCGTCGTAGAACGCCTCGGTTTCACCGATCCCTCTCAAGTTTCGCTAGCGGATGCGGACGCTGTCAGGCAAATTTGTGGGATCGTCGCCACACGGGCAGCGCGTCTGAGCGCTTGTGCCGTGGCCGCGATCCTGGTCCAGACTGGTCGTGCCCGCTGCTCCGGAAGCGACGCACTCGCCCCCTTACTGGACGAGGGAAAAAGGATCGGCGTCGGCGTCGACGGAAGGTGTGTTCCATTCTACTTGCCATGATCGAGGTAGACTGATCACTCCCCCAGTCTGGTCGAGTTTTATCCTCGCTTCGAGTTTATAATGCGAGAGACGCTGCGCGCGCTCGTCGGTACCGAGGTCGAGGCCCGTGTCGACATCGGTCTGGCGAAAGACGGCAGCGGCGCAGGAGGTAAGCCTCTAGTGAGCCTGGAACGCGGCGGATCTGACGAATCGTTTCGCAAACAAAGCCGCCTTGTGTGCGCTGGTTGCACACAAGCAGAACGTGGCCAAACAGGCACCCTGCGCGTACGCGCACGACGTCGCAGCTGCACCACTCCAGATCCGGTCCTTGGACAGCTACGCCTACCTCACCTCGTTGTCGTGATGATGTCATGTGCCGTGGAAGCGAGAAAGATGCAGCGCGTCGTATGTACGTACGTATGTATTAGACAACCACCGTCCCGGGAGCGTGTGTTTTCCTCGGGTTGCACTGATGATGGCGCATGCGCCATTGAATAAGTATGTACTTGTATTTGGCCGCATTGTCGTCATCCGCCTCCGAGGAATGCTGGGTCCGCGCGGGGAACTCGACGTGTGTCATCTGCCACGCCGTTTCAGCGTGTTCTGCGTCAGACATAGTTCTTTTTACATCACGCCGAGAAAACAGACATTGGTCGCCCACGACACTCTGGCGAACAACAGGAAGCATGTTACTCGGGTGTGAGATGTAGGGATATTATACTTCTGATCGTATCGTACATAGTAGTGTACATATCTTTTCTCGTGTGTCAAACTTCGTGTGGAATCCAAGAGCATGCGAACACATAGCATGGGGGCAGCCGGGAGAGCGGAGGATGAACATATACGGATTCACGCAAGCGTCGTCCTCCACGTCATCTACACACGCGGCGAGGGCTGCTAGGCAGCGTCTCCAGCGCCCTGTGCTTTGCAAAGCTATGGCGAGGCGATTATGCTTGGTGGCGGACGGCGAAATTACAGGCATAGGTGCAGCCAGCACGGAGATAGGACCTTTCACGTATAGACATATCTGCTGTGAGCGTGACATGGCATACCTAGACGGGTCAGCGATTCAACTGCCTCGGCCACGCAAGCAACTCACCGATAATGATGCAACGAGTATCAGGGCAACTCGACGTCGAATTGCCAAGAGCGACTCAGTACCCGTAGGAAGCTCGCGCAGTGGTTGCGCTGCCTGCAGCTCCACCTTTAGGAGCCATGTTCATGCTCATGCTGACAGGCTGTCCGCTGGACACGACTCCGTTCACCGCGCTGGCTGGCACGACGCCAGGGCCCATCGCTGGTCCTCCTGGACCGATGACGGCGTTGCCGACGAGTGCCGAGAGTCGAGAAATTTCTTCTCGCGAGGACACGAGTGCGGACGTGAGCCGCTCGTTTTCTGTCGTGAGATATTCTACCTTGGCCTGGAGGGAAGCTAGCCACGCTTTCTTCCGTTGGCGACATTTTAGTGCAGCTGAACGGACGTCAAAACGAAGAACAGCAAGCTGGTGTGGACATATCCGCACCTTGTCTGTTGCGCTCCAAAAAATTTCTGCGCTTTTCTTCCTCGGTTTCCGGCTTTTTATGGTGCTTGGTTTTCGGCGCACCATTGTTGGTTTGGGGCTGTGTGTGATGCGAATGTAGCTGGGCCGACTCTTCCTCCTCCTCTTCCTCTTCCTCCTCCTCTTCCTCGTCCGCCGAGTCTCGACCCCTGCCGGTGCTTGCGCTGTTCACGGTGCTTGCGCGTGCACGTTTCGTCTGAGTCGGGAGCGCTGCGGCTCGCGTGACAGGGGGAGGGCTACTCGTGTCGTAAGACTTGCGCTTGGTTCCTCTACGGCCATTTGCAGTCGCAGGCACGGGAGCGGCGCCGTTTGCACGTGCTTGTGCTTCCTCACGCTTCGTCAGTTCCTGGTGGGCTTGTGACAACAAATAAAGGCCGTTTGCGGCGGTGCTGGTTGCACTGTTGGAGCTCATGTAAGCAGCGTCATTATCCTGATTCGCTGTGACGGAGGTGGAAAGCTGAGAGCTCGTGGCAGGAGCATGGGTAGCGGCATTGTACTGATTGGACGCGTTGCCCAGGGCGCCGTGCATGGCCGAAAGCGTATTGGGAGTGATGGTTGCGTTTGCAGAGGCAGAATTTCCATTGTTCATGAGGGCGAGGAAGGCAGCGGTGTTAGGGGAGGGGGGCGGGAAGGAGACTGGGCCACCGACGAGGGGGGTTAAGCCGGTACCTGGAGTAAGACCCGTGCGGGGAGTGAGGCCGGTTCGGGGGGTGAGACCCGTACGAAAGGAGGCAGGGTCAAAGGGCAGATGGGGGCCAGCGTCAGAGCCCTGCTGAGGACCGGCAAGCATGGCCGGAGAGAGCGGGCCGGCGCGAAGAGAGTTTGCGAGGGACGTGGAAAATTGCCAGTTGAAGCTGTGGCCAGAGGGGGAGGCAATTGCGGCGACGGGGGGAAGGACGGTGCGGGGGGAGGAGCGGCCGGCATCGTTCTTTGGGTGGGAGATGGAGGATGCCGAGGGGGGTCTGTCGGGCTGGGAAGCACGGGAGGAGTGGTTGGAGGCGGGACTGGCCGAGTCTCGGCGGGAGACAGAGGAGTGCCGGATGTGGGAGGGGCGGGAGAAGGACTGCTCAAAGGGGTTTGGCTCGAGGTCGAAGTCGGAGCGGGTCTGGCGGACGGACTGGCGGAGGTGGTCAGGGGAGTCGGCGGGGGTGGTGGGCATGTCGGGTCGGGATGACGACGGTGGTATGGATATGACGACAGAGGGGATGACGCACACGCACAGCCTGCTGGTGGACACCGATTCAGTTCAGCTCGGACTCGGTCGGGATCGCAGATACCTTGCGTTTCGGTCAACACTCGCGCTCGCCTTGGCTGGCCCGTGCGCAATCGCCTGTCTTCCGAGTAGAGAGGGTTGTGACAAGAAATGACGACGTCTGACGTAGTCGTGTTATATTCGACTTCAAGCGGAGCTCAAATGTCCGAGGCCATGCCTTCTTTTTCCTATCGCAGATCCGATATTGATCTGATGCGTCATACCCCCTTTATTCCCCGCACCCTCCGTCCGTACATGCGTCTCAAAGCCCAACACAACTTTATTTCCTATCGGGACCACTCACAGGCCTCAGCGACTGCCGCCCCGGAACCCTGATCCACACGCGGGCGACCCAGCCTGGAATTATCGCTTCCCGTGCGATCCAGTCAGCAACGACATCGACAAACTCGAAAAGTGCCGAACAACAGCGGCGAATCTCCTTCTGGCCATCTCTTCCGTGCGGCTCGCGGTCCGTTGCCCCGTCTCTACGATCGCGAATGATATTCTGCAGGCTCATCCCTTGCCGTGGGTGACTACCTAATATCCGATGAGACAGATGGCGTATTCCACGTACCAGCCTCAGCCTCAGCTTCTCAGACGCGTCGACGAACGTGTGCGGCATTCCTCCCACGGGTCCCACAAGCTGGACAGAGCCGAGCTCAATCCAATCGCTGCAAACATGGTACGATTTCCCATCGTCGCACTGCGGGGATCTGTCAGACTGCACCACCGCTAACCAGGGTGGGTCGCGGAAACCTCAGGCAACTCACGGACATTCATCCTTCCGGTATGGAACTGGCTTCACAGTCCAAGCGCACAATGGATCTCCTCTGGCCAGTAGAACGCTGTGGAGCCCACTCTGAAACCAAAGCATCAGGTGAGCGTTCCAGTGCTGGACAGGCCGGTGTGCTCCGGGTTCACGGTTCTTGTGCTTGGCATCGCCATGGGTAGTATCTGGTTGGGGTGGGTGGTGAGTTACTGGGTTTCAAGCGCGTCCACGTCCACCTTAAAAGGACGAGGGCTGCCAATGATACGAGGTTGTGGAGTGTGGCGCGGAACAATGAGATACTGGAACAAATACGTCATTGGAGCATGTCTCCTGCGATGCTATGTAGCCCAGCCGCGGATGTGAGCCGTTCGAGCGTCATTATTGATGGTCGAGATGGTCGAGATACTGCAGAAGCCTTGGGTGAGAACGAAGATAAGGCCCAAATTCAGCGTATGAGGTGCCCACCGTCTCTATCTTAGCACGCCGACCAGTCGCTACTTGCTCGAGCTTCAGAAGCTACAGGTTTTATGTGCATTGTCGAGACGTTGACTATCGCAATTGTTTTTCGAGATGGAAAAATATCCATAGGTCGGCAGTTCCCGGCACCACTTTCCTTTCCATTTCTCCCATTCCGAGCGATCCGTACGGCGACACTGTTGTTTGCTGTTACGCTCACTAATTATCCGTTTCAGGTCATGGCATCCAGAGCAGCCGTCGCCGCCGTCGTGAGTTTACAGTCGAACTTTTCAGCGTCCCGTTAACTCCCGGGGAACAGGACTTCACCCGACTGTACACAACACTTGGTCTGGGCAAAGGTTGACGCCCTCGTAGCATGTATTTCACGGATCCTCACCGTTGTTGTCGACAGAGACGATTGCTACTCTCCAGGCTTTTCGAAAGCGACATGGCGATGCTCAGCGCATCCACGCCCAATACTCTTCGCAACCGAGCACTGTCGACTTTGCTCACTATCGCACTGTTCTAAGAAACACTGCGATCGTCGACGAGGCGGAGAAAATTTTGAATAGCTTCAAGCCTGTGACGTACGACGTCAATGCGCACATCAAAGCTATCGAGACGTTCGAAGCCAAGGCGGTTAGTCTTCGGACTTTCGCCGGTTCCATGTCGTTTTGACGCGTTGCAGGTCGACAAAGCCAAAGAGACCGCGCAGAAAATCGACGTCGAGTTGAAGGACCTCCAAGCGACCCTCGCTAACATTGAGGAGGCGCGTCCATTCGAGGACTTGACTGTAGGTTTCACACGTTGCCTATGTGCATGTACCTGACTTCCATTTCGTAGATATCTGACTTTGAAGATTCTCACCCGCGGCTGGCGGAAACCGTTAACACCATGGTGCAGAAGGGCAAATTCAGCGTGCCAGGTAAATCCACTTTATCGTGTATGCTGTCGAATACCACTGACGTGGTCGTTAGGCTACAAAGAGAAGTTCGGCGACCTCTCCCTAGTGTAGAACTTGATGTATATCTCTCCGATAGAATTCACATTGTTCGCTTGAACTTCACTAGTATGGAGATCCACTACACGGATTGCTGACTAAGCAGGCTGTGGTGTCAAAGCATCTCCCTTTTGTCGTGTCCGTGTTCCACAACGACCACAGCTGCGACGAACCTTACCATTGTTCTCATCACAGTCCGTGATATATAATGGCTTCACGACCTCCCTCGCCTTCTAGGCTGGAGAATTCCACAGGCATGGGCTTCTTCTCTACACCCTTCGAACGGTTTCTCCGCGACGATATATCGGACTGGGCGGGCGCATTTACCTTGCTAGGTATGTATGTCATACTTCCTTGTGGCTCTGTTTTCGACCTCGTCTTTGTAGATACTATGGAAACATATTTCGATTCACATTTGGATTTGCTTCAGAGGCGCATCCAGAAACACAGCGATAGATTCAAGACGAAAGCTGAGGAGGCGCTCAAGAAACGCGCACAGTCCGGGGACGTATTGGCGGAGAACCTCGACCGTGAAATCAAAAACTTCAAGTTGAAGGTGCCCCTGAGCCACCACGAATATACGAGCAATTCTCACTCGCGCACGCAGGTTTCTGCACGCATGCAATCCTTGATGACATCATGGCATTCCGCCAAGGTTGCCCGAACGCGCGAAAAGGTGTCGTTTTTCTTCGGTGTCATGTCACTGTTGGTGTCCGCACTTCTGTTTGGGATGGCCCCAGAGTATGAAATACTCTCCATTGACGTCCCAAATCACTGACGACGTGCGTTATAGGTGGGTGCACATTGCATACACCATTCAAGGGTTGTATCTCCTCCCTGTGCGCGCTTATATCTACAAGAAGCGTCTCTGGCACTACTTTCTCTTCGACCTCTGTTATTACGTTACAATCATCAACTTCATTTACATCTGGTTCCTCCCATCTAACACGGCGCTGTTCATGGCATGTTACTGCCTCTCCCATGGATCCCTCGCGAGTGCTGTTATCACGTGGAGAAACAGTCTCGTGTTCCATGACTTCGATAAAGTGACATCGCTGTTCGTTCACATCTATCCTCCATTCACGTTCACTGTATTACGGTGAGTCAAACAAGTGTTCTTCAGAGACGGACTATGACA
Source organism: Strobilomyces dryophilus (assembly GCA_038089955.1). NCBI lineage: Eukaryota > Fungi > Basidiomycota > Agaricomycetes > Boletales > Boletaceae > Strobilomyces > Strobilomyces dryophilus. The sequence continues at coordinate 135,294 of JBBPLT010000007.1, read as the reverse complement.
TTGGCACAGGCATTTCTATCCTGGGGCTGAACAGCGTTTCCCCGCACTAGCGGCGTTACCTTACTTGAATCCCGGCCGTGCACTATCTATAAGTAGCGCTATTTGTGAGCTGATATGTTGCACTTCCGACGTGACTGTCCGTGACTTTGCCTGATAGATCTTATCTGGCAATTACTTTACTGGAAGGTGACGCCACATCACGTCGTCATTGAATGTGGATTGAGTCCCGGTGTTGTAGTTTGTTTACGTAGACCGGCGCACGAAGATCCAGTCAGGACAGAGGACGACGTCATTGTCATTCCTTCTCAACGACAAACGCGGTGCAATCGGCCGCGCGCTCGATAGGACTAGTCCGGCAAAGCGTGAAGCATATTTCATGGCAGGCCAATTTGGCAAGTACCATTTTCGTTCTAACACGTAATCGAAATCTAATGCTGTATGCCTCAGCGTATTCCGTCCTGACGGCACTGCCTGCGGTGTACTTGCTGTACGACAGTCCTCGATGGAGTGGTGCCTTCTTGATTTTGATTTTTGCTGTGAGCGTTTGGAACGGCGGAGGCTATTACATTGAGGTCTTTGGTCGCAAGTGCGTGCCCCCCCCCCACATTTCCTTCTCTCCACACTGACGATACATGAACTCACAGATTTGAGCGTGAATTGGAGGCGCTGCGCAAGGAGCTTGCTGAAAATAACAATCGCTCCGGACGCTCCAGCCCTCCAATGACGGATGTGGAGTCATTCGGAAACACTCCCTTTATAGACCACAAGGCACTGCCTCTTGATGAAGCGGCTGGAATGGATACGAATGCTCCTGAGGAGAAGAAAAAGCGATGACCCTTGATGACCTTTCCACGGCTCCCTGTTGCTACATATAGAAGAATATTACGCAGACTCTTAATGATGCGTTATGATATCATAAATATTCACGTTTGCTCTGTATTACCCCAGGATCGTGGAACGTAATTCTATGCCACTTTTATCTCTATATTCTTATTTGGCCTGGTCCTTCCGCAGACGTTTCCTGGGCGATATCCAGATATGTAGTCGTGAAGCTCTCCCAACGGATCCCACTTGTAACCCACCCAGCGAAAGCGCATCCTTCGGCAAGAAGCCGTGCTTTCGCTGCCTGATAATGTGAAATGTTCTGCTTTACTTCAAAGTATGTACATGCCCTCGGAGGATGCGATGGAATTCCGGAGGATTGTCCATCAACGCGTCGGAGGAGAAGCACCGTATCACAGTAAAGTTTGAGCATGGAAGACTTGGAGAGGCGCGGGCTGTCCAACGTGTGCGTGACAGGCCAAAAGCGGGACATACGCAGGACCAACCGAAACATAGCCTTCAAGCGGTGCTTCGGCGGAACACCTCGTTTGAGGCCGTTGATCAATATCTCGTGCGGAGCGGACGAGTCCGCAACCCAGCACAGCGCTAGCGAGGTGTCACCTCAGAACCAAGGCGAGATGGACGTCGAACGTTACATTCGTTGAACGACCGGGCCATCCCAGATGGAGAGACAGATAGCCTGGAGAACGTGAATGGAATCGGCGTAAAGACGACTTCTGGTCGGTGGACGCGGAAAGGAGGTGCCAAACCTGACGTCGTCGACGTCAGTAGACGTTCCTCGAGATCAGCGCGAACGGGGGGACGGTGACTCACCAGAGACGTCCGACAAGCGTCCCAAAAAGGCCCTTTCGCAATCCGCCCGCGAGTCCCGCTGCAGCGATTCCGGCACCTCTCCGATGATTATCTCGGAGACGTAGATGGGGCGGAGGAACGCCGATCCGAGGGCGCCCTGGATCCCGAGCACGTTCCATCGTGCGATTTTATCGCTACAGGACATGCAGAGCGTCTGCGGGGAATCCGCCCGTCCGGGCTTGGTTCGCAGCACCCCCAGCAAGGCGTAATTGTCTCGACCCCGAGAGGCGAGGCCGTGCGGCAGAGGCTCGAAGACGGAAGCGTCCTTGAGCCTCGCCATGTCTTCGTCTTGATGAGACGCGACGAAGCGCATCGATGCATCGCCGCCTTGATCGCGTGGCAAGACGCACGAAGCATGATGTGATACATGTATTCATGATACATCGATATCTGACGGTCAGCGTCCCTCGAACACGAGAATTCGACACGGCAAAGGGCTCACATGGCGGGGTCGACACGTACATGATCAAGCGAACGCCTTGCCCGAGGCTGAACATGCCGTCGCGGTCTCTGGCGAGCCACTGGGATCGGCCGCCCCGGACGGCATACCGTCCGATCTCTTCGAGAAGCCAGCGGAGCGCGGAACGGCGCGCGAGGACCTCTGCGTGCGAGTCGTGCAGGGCGTCTCCGTGCTCTGGTAAACGATCCCTCGGGAGGCACTTGCATCCCGTGGCCAGTGCGATGATGTGCGCGCCTGGGACCTCACGATCCGGGCCCGTCAGCGCGAGCGCTGCAAGGACGGTGTATGTCCCGTCGGTGGGCCTGTGGTTGAGCGAATGGTACTTTTCGAATATCTGTTCAACGAATGCGGCGTTGGTTTCACTACGGGAAGCCATCCTGCAGGAACGACGATAAACCAGGAACGACGATAAACCCAACAGAGTTTAGGTTTGCGCCCCTCTACGCTGCACGTAAATTGACAGGTCCCGCATCTTCCCGACGGCCCCTTTCACAGGAAGTCAAGGTGGCAGGCCGCGTCGCCTCCCCGCAGCCCGAAGTCGAAGTTGCCAGATATTAATCGCTTCCAAACACGCTTGTAAGGTTCCTTGGAATCGCGAGGGGGTGCAGGAATGTCCGACAAGTTCGTGGAAATGGTAAATAACATTAAATGACGGGTTGATACACATTGGACATGGCGTTTTACAGGTCGAGATGAAAGGCCATATCAGACATATGAGGTCTGGCGGGACTATGGCAGGACGTAAAGCGATAAGTAATCCAACACGGCGGAACTGGAGAACCCCCTCTATGCAGTGCTCATTTTTAGATGCCACATTCCGATCGACAGTTCTTCCAGGTGTTGCATCTCGATTTGATCCCAACGGATTGGTATCACATTTGCCTACGGACGGGAGCGAGGTTAGGAACAAGCTCTCGTATTGAAGGGGGAACCGACCTGAAGATAGTGTGTCACAGCACGACCCACCCGCCTGGCCAGCGACTGCAAATCAACATACCCTCCGTATCCGTCCACGGGGATCTCGTAGTTGAGTGGAGAATACCCAGGCCACTGTTGAAAGGAATAAGGGTTGGGCTCCCATGCGTCTGTAAATACATACCCTCAGATTCACATAAATCTTGCTTCTCATATCTACACCGAGGTCCTGCAGTGTAAACGACTCTGCATCCGAAAGTCGCACGTTTGCTTGTGCTTCCCCGATCGTAATGCCTGCTCGAAAGGCGCCCTTGCGCTTGAATTTCAAGATGCGTCCGAAGCCCCGACGGAGGGGATCGGTGATGTAAGGAGAAGACATATATGATATAGATGATGCGCGACGGGGACGAGTGAGTGCCAGAGGTTGGATCATCGGGGTATAAGGTCGGTCTACGTAGTATGGATCAAGGGCAAGGTCATCGTAAGCTGGATGATTGTGGTATTAAGAACACTTCAGGCAGCGGAACGAGTCTCACATGATATACGAGAGTTACTGAGGTTGCTGGCGGCATACATAGAATAGGCTGGTTGAGAGTAGGCTGGTTGAGAGTAGCTCTATCGAAAGGGTCAGGGGAAAATGTAGGAACGAGAAGAGTGTCGACTGACATGCATGATTGGTTCATGATAGGATGATGGAGCTGGTACATAACTCAAGGATCCCCGCCGAGACCTAGGAGTGTAGTAAGGGTCGTAGTACGACATTCTTGCGAGGAGGAGCGAGTAAGAATGGAGTGGAGACGAGCGCACGGGTGGGGTCTTTTATATGAAACCTTTAAAGAGTTTTGAGGCCGGCCAGATTGTGCCTCGAGGCGGCATCGAGGTCAGATGTGCAACGCAACGTTTCCGGATCTGAATGAAAGAATTTACAAATCTAGACGATCACTACGGCGGTCTGGCACGAAAGGAAACAAACCTGAGACGGGAAGGCGGAGCGCCGTTCCCTCACTGTGGGTGGATTTGACATCCGTGATATCACATCTAGGCTCTGTTAGGAGCACCTCGCGTCCGACACGTGTATCGTCAACAGGTGTGCTCGCTCGTCATTGGAGGAGCGCTTTCCTTGCAGTGAACAGCGCCCTCGCTGATGGCCGTGGAGTCTGAATGGAGCGGCGTTGGACTCGCGTCACGCGTCAAAGGTAAGCCATGCCGCACCCCCATATTGGCTGGGGGTGACCAGCGGATGACCGTTCTTGTATTGGCACCCCCCAGAGTAAAAGAGACGGCAACTTGAAAACGGCAGGTTATCGGGCACTCCGCGCGTAGCGCTGCGGCTGGCACTGGCAAGAACAAACACTTCTCCCAGGTACCGTAATCTGGGCGAATCACGAATGCCAAATCGAGTTCCATGTTGACACGGTCCTTATATCCTCCGTGTCTCACGTCTCGCGCGAGCATCGCATGATGAAACTAACATGTCGGGTCTACAGTCGCCTCTGACCTCCCGAGCGCCGTGGACGTCCAAGTTTGTGAACTCGTAACTTCAGATGGTCTGCAAACAAATATTGGTAGTAACGAACTGACCTGGCGCGGAACACCGCGGGACCAGTGACCCATGGCTGCGGGGCCGGACCAAACTCGTGGAAAGTCGTGATTACAACGTGCGGTCTCCCATGGATACAAGTCGCACACCCATCATCGAGCGACTAAGTGCGAGTTGTGATTAACCCACGGCGTTGGTCTCGGTTTCAGGAATAAAACTCTCCATCAAGGTCAGCCATGAACTCGATCAAGATACAGCACATGCTGGTATATCCAGACTATTGAAAAGCGGGGAGGGTACCAATCTAGATGCAGTATGAATTTGGTCATTAGAGGTCGCGTGAGATCCATTCGTACAGAGAAAAGCGAAACGAAGCGAAGCGTATGAGTCCTGCGTGTATTGTGTCCTTGCCAACCTGTCGTACGATAACATGCGATGCAAAATAAATAGGTGGTGTCAGTCACCAGCGTAAGGTATAAATCGATCGGGTCGAATTCCGACTCGTCACCTATCAGACACATGAATGAGTTCCACAGCGTCGCACAGCAGTGCTATAGCTACTTACCAGCTCCCTGAAGTATCCGAAGGTACTTCTGCACACGCCAATATGTCAAATATGGCATCCCAATCCAGTAGAAATTTGGTCGGGGATCTCATGGTGAGAGGCCGGATCTGTGGGGAGTGGAGTATATCGGCACTTTGGACAGGCAGCGGCATCGGCGAATCTTCGTGCTCGAGCTGTGGGATCACAGAGGGCGACGTGCTTGTCATGAGTCTTGGACGCACGTCCAGACACCCGCTGTTGCGGGGAGCGCGAGGTCCCGTGGGTTTCCGCAGAGGTGCGTAGTGATAATGTCGCCTTTCACAGTCCTCTAGTACTCTCGGCGTGGTCGCGGGAGAAGAGGATGTAGACGAGGTGCTTGAATCCGATGCCTCGGGTTCAGTCGAGGAAGCGGAACACAAGATGGAGTCCTGACGCAAGTCCACTCTCCCAACAGTCCAAGGCCAAGCGTCTCGGAACTCGTTCGATGATGAGTCTGAAGAAGACGATATCCAGCTGCAGGGACGAGGTCCCCTCACTCGATACGTTTTCCTGTGGGTGAGGGGTGGAAAGGGCTGACTAGTATCGTTCATATTGCGAGCTCAGAGCATTCAATGAAACGCGGGGTCGGTTCGTGTGTTTCGTGGATGCGTGGGGGAACGTTAATGGCCTTGGAACGGGAAGAGGACGCATCTTTGAGGAATATATGAGGGGGATTGAGTTAGTCAAAATTAGCACTGCTGACACAGCTTGACAGTGCACATTTGATAGTTGAGAGCGGTTATATAAGTCGGCTGCGGTGTGAGTGATGCGACGCGCGATTGCGTCTTCGTAGTACGGGGGAGCACGAAAGCACCGAACGCGTTGCTACGATCTCGTCATGATAGTCTCGATGGACGGCTCTCTGGCGGATCTCGACCCCTCCATCCTCTCCAATGAAATAGCGTTGGATGAAGCCCTAGACGCCATCGACCCCCTTCGCCATCTTAGAGGCGACGAATGTACTCTTGATGGCGACAACGATCCGCAGAGTATCGTTCCAGTCCAACCACGGTTAACTTTCAACGAACTCGTTCGACTGTCGTTCCCCGATCGCGGCGGATGCTCCACTCATGCCGCACATATCGTGCTCAGAGTTGACCCAAGTCCCGGCTGTGGAGGGATTGCGTGGCCTGCCGGGGAGGTTCGCACATTCATCTCCATCTGCTCTAGTGGGTCAAGTAAACCCATCACAGGTCCTAGCAAACTACCTAGCGCTTCGTAAGGATAAGTACTGCACCGGAAAAACGATCTTGGAGCTCGGCAGTGGAACTGGTTTAGTCGGCCTGGTTGCTGGAAAGCTTGGCGGTCGCGTTTGGATTACTGACCAAGCGTCAGTCTGCACGCACTCCCTGGCTTACGACGCATCATGATGGCTGACTCACCTCGCGAAGACCATTGTTAGATATCATGCATGCGAACGTGAAGCTGAATCAGCTCGGGCCATCTGTCACCGTGTCAGAGTTGAACTGGTAAGCAGAGCTAGCCTTCTTCGCAACTACAGCTATACCCGTGTAATGTCAGGGGGGAAGCGCTGCCTGCTGGAATACCCCAACCTGATCTGATCCTTGCCGCGGATTGCGTTTATTTCGAACCAGCATTCCCACTCCTGGTAAAGACGCTCTCTGACTTGGCAACGGAGCAAACGGAAATACTTTTCTGCTATAAGAAGAGACGCAAGGTATCGGCGTCCCCAGCGAAAACGCCGTATAACTGCTTATCGTCGATAGGCGGATAAACGCTTCTTTACGCTCCTCAGAAGAAAGTTCAACTGGAAAGATGTATGTGTTACTTCCCCGCGAAGCAATACGCTCAAACTCATGTAGATCGAGGACGACCCAAGTCGCGAGAGATATATTCGGGAAGCCATTTCACTTCTAACGGTGCACAAAAAGCTGTGAGAATCTTCCCTATGAAACCTATGGGATAAAGGTAGGGAGTGGTCCAGTCCGGGAGACTCTGAACAAGTGGCTGACATATAGCTGGATGAGTGCGGATTCAGTACTGCAGTACCCAGGAGCCTGACAATAGATCATTTTGCCTGTTCTCTAATCGTAGTTCTATATGCATCAAGCGACACGTAAGAGTGGGGTCTCTGCTGCAAGGCTATGGTATAATTGTCTTGATCTATTATTTGTCGGACGATCAACTTTTATTTCGTTCATTTCTCCAGAAACTGACCTGTAGCCCATGTATCCCATGGATTTCTTGCTTCAGGACCTCGGTGACGAGCTTGTGCTGCTTCACTGTCGATAGGCCCTTGAATGCGTTGCTAGCAATCTTGATTGCGAAGAAAGAACCACATCCTCCTGGTACACGGGTTAATTTATGCTCGAACTGAGCTTTCGTTGGGCTACTGACCAGAAACGTCCTGCACTGCGAGCTCGGACGGGGTGAAGTGCTCGGTTAGCTTAGTAACTATAGCATTCTCCGTGTCGGTCGGCTGCGGAGCGGGTGTCGATAGTGATCGCAGTACTGGCGGAGCCGACCTTGACGCTCCCAGTCGCCTTGTCAGTGATAAAAGCATCTCCGAGTTTAGTAGGAACACGGCGGTGCAAGTAAATCCTAGTCACGTGTCGGAAGTTCCGGTCTTTCCTCCAAGATGCATATTCTTCGCGCAGTGTTTCGACCAGCGTTTCGTGGCTTTCACGGAGTTGGTCCGGCGACGAGTACTGTCCTGAGGTCCCATCTTCGGACGCTGCCCTGTTCGTGTCACACGCTACCCTCATTGCGGACGGGCTTGTCAGACATCAAAAGACTTGGAGCTCTCCGATTCCTCGGGGCACGCTCGTCGTCCACTGCTACCGTCAAACAAGGAGTAGACGTATCTAAATTACCTGTATTGGCACCACCAGCTGTCGGCCGTTGGCTCCTCTTCTCGTCTGCATTGGTCTTCGCAGTCATTGTCGTCGGGGGCGTCACGCGTCTCACCGAGTCTGGTCTCAGCATCACGGAATGGCGGCCTATCGCTGGCGTCATACCCCCTCTCAATGACGAGGACTGGAACGCCGAGTTCGAAAAGTACAAGGCGACCCCGGAATTCAAGTTGTCAGTGTACTTCCTCGAACGTCCAAAGCTGGTTTAATCATTCTCGCAGGATCAATCACTCCATTTCGTTGGACGAATTCAAAAACATTTTTTACATGGAATGGGGCCATCGCGTCCTGGGCCGCGTCATCGGTGTCGCGTTTGTGCTCCCGCTGACCTATTTTGCGGTCAGAAAGAAACTCGCGAGTTCGATGCCCGCTAAGTTGACTGGTATGGCGTTGTTGCTTGGTTTCCAAGGGGTCCTCGGATGGTACATGGTCAAATCTGGTCTCGAGGACTCCATCATGGATACCCCCGGGGCGATGCCTCGCGTATCGCAGTACCGCCTGGCTGCGCACCTCGGTACTGCCATCCTACTCTATGCCGGAATGCTCGGAACAGGTTTAGCCGTCGTCAAGGATTGGAAGTATGTACACAGCGGTCTCTGGAGTGGATCAAAAACTATGTCGTGGCAGGAGGTACTCTCCAATCCTGTGGTGAAGCGGTTCACTCGATACTCGCATGTTTTGACAGCGCTCGTATTCCTAACGGCATTGTCTGGTAGGTGGTGGTCAGGTCGTCTTTGTACTGGCTCATGTATGAATGTGCAAGGTGCTTTTGTGGCTGGTCTGGATGCTGGGCTACAATATAACGAGTTCCCGCTTATGGGAGGTCGGCTTGTCCCTCCTATAGACGAACTCTTTGCTCCTGCATATGCTAGAAATGCAGATGGATCTGACGTCTGGTGGAGAAATATCTTTGAAAACCCTACAACAGTTCAATTCGACCATCGCATCCTTGCAAGTTCCATTTCCCTAACCTATTCTCGAGCATGATGTTTACTAACCTCCACCTCAGGCAATGACGACATATCTTAGTACTTGCCTCCTCTTCGCCCACAGTCGTCACAGTGCTGTTCGCTCTTTGCTGCCACCGCGCGCTCGGGTCTCAATTACAGCTGCCTTCATGATGGCTAACGTCCAAGTTCTGCTGGGGCTGGCTACTTTGCTATACCTTGTTCCCGTTCCGGTCGCGGCTGCTCACCAGGCTGGCAGCGTTGCTTTGTTGAGCACCATGGTACATTTGCTCGTTGCGCTTCGCCGGCCTGGCTTGGCTGCTCGGCTTTGGCGGAGCGCAGGGACGGAGGCTAAGAAACTCGGCCATATAGTCTAAGAGAACGATTTGATTCGTCACGTAGACATACCGCCCACACTCAGTTATCTTTAAAATGTCACCACCAACGTCTCGCACGTTTTATGGCGTTCGCCCCGGAATTAAAAGCATGGTGTTACACTGTAAGATTTGGATATGCCCTTCAACCTGACATTTGTACATCTTCGGAGGGTGCTGCAGGCGGCACTGGGACCGTTCCATCCGCCGGAACTTTCGCATCCATACTTTCCAGATAAACTTGCACCGCGTCTCCTTCGACGATGCGGAATTTACCTTGAGGAGAGGTAGGCTTTTCGTGGACGCCAGCTGGACCGATGATGCCAACCGAAGTGTTGTTGACGTTGAGTTCTTTATCTTGTTGGAGTGTCTCGCGGAGTGCGTGCAGGCCATGCTTGATTAGCTCTTCCAGGGTGCCTGTACAGGGTGAGAACTCATAGTGAGGGGACGAGGAGACGTACACTCCGCAAAGGTCTCAAAATGCTTCTCCAGATATGTCTTGGCACTCTGGCTGCGCGCACCGATCGACATGGCAAAGTATTCGTACGAATTGCCAGAAGGCGAGAACTCGAATAGATGTGGTCCGGTTTGATCTTGTCCGATGACCAGGAAGCCCACACCGTAAGGCCGACGGCCATATTCCTGGGTGTTAACCTGTGCCTCTGGCCACGCGAGAATCGATCGGAATGTTCGATACGACATCATGCAGACTCACTGTCGGCGATGGCAGAAACGAGCCGGTTCACGGGCATCGGACGATTGAAGACCATACGCTCGCTAAGAGCTTGTTGCCGCATGAAATTGCTAGAAACGTCGTCATGAGGCAGTATCCCAGTCGTGCAGGACGCGCAGTGGTACCTCAGAACGCGCGCGTCAGACGTCAGCCCTGCGATCGCAATGCCAACGTGGTCGTCTATTCGAAACATCTTTTGTTGATACGAAGCCAGTTCGCCCGTGGAACGCTGCCAGGGACAATCAACGCGCGTATTGCCTAATAGAGTGAGTATACTGACCTTCAATGCCAATAGGATTGCATGTGTCTTTGATCGCAAGCCGACCGCTGCAGATCCTTGCTTCACGGCTTCAAGTGCATACTCGACTTGATGGAGACGACCTTGCGGCGAAAAGACGGTGTTATCGGAGTCGTATGTGTTTCTGAACTACTAGAATGTGAGCATTAAGCGAGCGAGAGAATCGAACTGGGACCAGACCATGATGGTAGGTCGGGGAACAGTATGGACGAGACTCGCAGGTGACGCGTCCTCGTCTTGGTAGTGGATCACATGACACAGCCATAAGCCAGATCTGGATTGTATACATCTCGTGGATAGGTAACGAGGACGAATACATATTAACAGAAACATATGTACAGACGAGAGAGATTTAAGTTATCTATTTTCATCGTGTGCCGCCCTTCTTTTCAGCTCGCCACTCCTTGAATATCCCGTCCAAACTCTTGTATATCAGATGCGACGGCAGGCACCTGATTATCTCACCGATCCTCACCTCTACTTCTCCCTTGCCCTTTTCACCATTCACCTTTTGTGCGTACTCGATGCTCATGTAGAACATTGCGAGCACAGCGAGAGACACGTGGGTTTGTTGTGCACCATGTGCTGATGAATGGGAAAACGCGGCCAGAAGAGGACCCGAGATACTTGGCGCAGATATAGCGGGCGCGGTTTGAGAAAAAGGCGTTGCCCGTTCTCCGCGAACGAGCCTCAACAATATCTCCAAGAGGTTGTCGACTTCGGTCATGTGCGTCTTGAGGAAGCGTTGACGCTCGGTCTGGATGCCCACTGGTGAATTGACTGCCCAGCCCTCGAGAACAGTCCAGATTGTTGGGGCCTATCAGAGAAAGGTCAGCAGAGGACGAAGATTCATGGAGACCACACAAACAGGATCAGGGTCCGCAACCTCGATCTTCTTCTCCCAGCCATCTGCAGCCTCGCCAGCGACCCAAAACATCCGTCCGAACATACTTTTCAACCACTCTTGCACGTCCCCGGACTTCACCCACTTGGGCTCAGACAGAGGTCGTTCTGTGTCGAGATGAACGATGAGGTGTACTTTGGATGGAAGCGAGACTTTCGAAAACGAAGGTATCGTCTCGTCGGAATTGCATGGCTCCAAAATTGTTGGCAGGGGCAGGTAGGATTTCGTTGCCTCCGAAAGCCCTTCGACCTGCACTTCGTTGGCCCTAGCGCAAATCAACATAAAAACACATACCAACACGCCTTTCGGGTTCTCCTCGTCATTCTTATCAAGAGAGACAAATACTTCGATCCGACCCTCAGCTCTATACACGCGAAGATACTCGACAACCTCGGCATCAACCACCAACCGTCTACTGCCTGCAGCATACGATATGGAGAGGCGATTCGCAGAGGGAGCCTTCCCTTTTTTGGGTGACGTGAGCACTGGTTGGTGCGATGGCTCACCGTAGGTAGAGCCGGATGACGTCGAAAGTAACGTGTTGGATGTGGGGGAAGCGGGTGGTTCCGGGAGGTGTTCTTGGTCATTGTCATCAACAAGGTCGTGAACAGTTTTTTCGTCGGCCTGGTTCAAAGCTGACTGGTCCACCTGTGTCATCGTTTCTTCTTCCTGCGAGAAAAGCCCATTGTCTGGACTGTCGTCCACGATGGTAGAGGCATACGAAGAATGAGCTTGCAGCGGCCTCAGGGCGATGACAGGTCGTGCCGGGCTGGCCACAACCTCAGCTAAGGTAGCTGGTGTTCCAGAAGACCCTGTATGGTCAGCAGACTGCTCGTCAAGCAGAGGGACAACAAACTGCGCGGATGCAGCAGGAGGGGGCGCAGAGGCTCGACTGGATGAAACATCAAATGAAGAACTCAAAGATGAAGATGACTGAGAAGTAAGACGAGACGGTTTAACGAGAGAAGAACATCCACTGAGTACTGCCTCGCCCCCGTTCTCAGTGCTGATTCCACTGTGTAAAGGCTTAATGGCCTCCAGAGCAGCGACCTCTGCAGCCTCGTCAAGAGGGGAAGTGGAGTCCACGTTAGACTCTCTTTGGGACAACCCAGATATGCAAACTTTGTCATTTGCATTCGACGGGACTGACGCCGGGCCACCGTCTGCTGCCACGCTGTCATGCTCCCTAGCGTCGCAAGTGACAGCTGTAATACAACGATCGCCTGAAGAGCCAGTTTCAAGTCCATCATTAAGAGTGCCTTCAGGAAATAGTCAGCCGTGTGGAAGCCTCGGATAAACAGATGGACGCCCTCCATCCAGGTTCGGAAGCATCCATCAGACCCGCAGTTGAGCTGCAGAAACTCACCATTGACAACATCGCCCCCAAGTCCAGGAATGGTCGGCTCACTGACTGCGACGTGAGGGTCTTCGACACGACTCACACGGAGTTGGTTGTCATCCTCGTCGTCAGCGAGCTCCCCATGGATGCCGGCCTCAACGTCAGCAGCATCTCCATCGTCCTCTGCGATAGCAGCCATAAGCCAGTCACCTTCACTGGCAGTCTCGGCTACACTCGGTGCAGCGCTGCCCCGCCCCATTCCATCCATGTCAACACTAGCGGTATCGCTCATCTGGCTTCCGCGAGGCGGAGGAGGCCGCCCTCGGCCCTCTTCTGCGTCACCATCATCATCCTCAAGCTTCTTGCGCTTGCCTTTACGCGAATCCATTGGCGAGGTCCCATAAACATAAGAAGAATTGTGCGGGATTGGATGTGAATCATCCGGTGAGACGGGTGTGTGGAAATAAATGCGGATGCGGGACGGCGGCGGAGAGCTGAGCAGAGATTGCTCCCCAGCGGGCGGCTCAGCTTTGACATCAGCTCCTGCTGATGCGTCTGAAATGGCATGCTCGGTCCTCCTATGTGCAACGTCAGCCCGGTCCCCGCTGGAGATATCACTTGGCTGTGTCGGTTCTTCCTTGATAACAGTATGTGAAGAGTCAATGAGAGAAGTCACTCCCTCTTTGCCTTCTAGCTTGACCGTGGTAGGGAGTACACCCCATGTCCATCCGAGTTCAGGCATCTCCAGCCCCACAATCTTAAAATCTGTGAGAGTGCGCCGATTCTCGTCCTTCTTACCACTACTTGCAAAGCTCCCAGACAAAGTATCGCGATTGCCCAATTGAATACTGGAACCATCCTGCCGCGCAGCACGACCGGAAGAATGGCCCTGACCCCTCCCACGGAAACCGAGATTTCCTTGATGGTGTTGATTAAACGACCCACCTCTGCGGTTATGGAAATCTTGTTTGTTGCCGAAACCACCTCGCGAGCCGTGACCCCGCAAAGAGCCTTGCTGACCACCACGGCTACCACCACCATTCACGAACGATCCGCCGCCTCGGCCGCCACGCTGACCGCCCATTCCACCTCGAGTGTTGCCCATGGACCCTCCCCTTCCTCGACCTGAGTTCATAGAACCACCACGACCACCCATTCCCCCTCGGTTGTTCCCGCCGAGGGGTACTTGGTTAGCACCTTGTTGACTGTGGTTCTGGCCATACAAATTGTTTTGAGTGGTAGGTGGAGGCTGAAACTGCGGCTGAGGTAGAGGACCCTGCTGGCGCTGCTGTCCGTGGTGATGATTTGTACCGGGCGCATCGAACTTTTGTCGTTTGGCAGGGGGAAGGTGCTGCGGGGGGGTGTGATGTATTGCATGTCGGGTTTGTTGTGCTTGCTGCGGCTGTTGCTGCGGGAAATATGGCTGGGGGGGAGCCATGGTTTGGTGTGTTTGTGGGTAGGTCGGCTGTGACATGATAGGCTGAGGGGGTTGGGGCACATACGCCTGAAAACCGACGGAAGCTTGGTAAGGATTATACTGGGGCTGGGGCTGGGGCTGGGGCTGGGGAGGGGGGAGAGCCATCGGTTGTACAGGTTGATAGTGCTGTGGCTGTTGTTGGGGTTGTTGGGGTTGCCTTTGTTGCCAATGAAGGTTCTGACCGCCATAACCGTAGTTCGCGTACAAAGCACTTTGTTCAGGAGGTGGTCTCTGAGGCTGCGGAGTGCTCCATTGCGGGTTGTAAGAAACTGCCGCGGATGCAGTCGACGAATGCTGAGCTTGCGCAGCAGCTGCAGTCCAGTACGCAGAGTAGTCCGGGGGAGGGCCTGCTGGAGGAGGGCCGGGAGGAAGAGGAGGTTGAGGCGGATTGTATGTCGGTTGTGGAACGAAGGGATTCTTGTTCATGGCGACGACGGACAAGGATCTCAGCAATCGCGTGCTTTCGGCGTCGTCGACGTCGACGTTCGAAGATGGCTGGTCGTCACCCGAAACAGCGAGCTCGAAAAGAGGTCCGTCGCTTGGTCATCATTACGTGAGCAAATGTAGTCTACTGTAATTCACGAAGTCTGGCCAGCCTTTCACAACGCTCCCCCTCGAGTCTCGGGTAAACACACGGGGCGGACCGCAAAAGACATATGGCCTACCTCGCGGGTCTGTTTTGCAGAGAGAAGGTTGTCTGCACGATCCCTCAAATCGGCGATATTGTTTGTCAGACGATGAGCAAGCCGTTCCTGCACCTGAAAGGCAACGTTGGATCCCGTCCCATCGAAAGAACCCCCGCCCACCTGCACTTCGCCCTGCGCAGTGTGCAGATCTGTCACTGCCCGGTCGTGCTTGAGCGTGGCCTTCTGCAGCGATTTGATCCTGTCGCGTTCCTTGGCCTCCATCTTTCTAAGATGCTTGTTTGCTTTACTGGCACCCTTTATGGGTAGAGTCGGTCGAGACTTGCAGTTGACATGGTCAAATTTGGCATACCTCAGCCGCCTTGGCCTGCGACTTTTCAGTGCGTTTGAGCTCCTTCAGAGCGCGCTGATATTCCTTCTCGTCTGCTTGCGCTGCCTTTATCATAGCCTTTTCCAGCCTTTTAGCGGCCTTTGGATCGGTGGGGAGCTCGGTGCTCATGGCGGAAGACGGACGATGTTTCGTAGCATGACGGTGCTTTTATGCGTTACAGTGAAAGGGGCTTGTGGAGCGCATGCTATCATGAATGATCATCATCATCATCGTATTCAAAGGCTGTTAGTCATCGTGCGGTATGGAGTCGGCCCGGCAACGTGTGGTTCGTTGTCCTCTCGACCCAACCTCCAAGCGGATGACCACCCACGACAGCTTGGAAGTCGACGCCAGACAGGGCAACCAGTCCTCGGACTTCTCTCAAAAGCAGCCCACGAGGCCGAGCGTCCACTATCCCGAGGATGTTGCGGACACGCCCACACCGCATTATTTCAATACTCCTCCAAACTTCGAATCCCGCGCTTCTTCGCTCGCAGGCACGGACGAAGATGACGATGGAGAAGAAGGATCCAACGACAGCGACGACGAGGACATGGTCGACGAGGAAGCCAAGTTTCCTGAACAGATGGGGGTGAAGCTTGGGGCTAAACGCTGGACGATTTGGCGGTGCGTCCGTTTCTCGTGCGCTCGCAAACCTCTCTGAGGGATCTTGCTTTCAGCTTGTTCACCATATTATTCTCCTCCTTGATCGGCTCGGTCTTTCTGGCTTGCGTCCTGGTCACCCCCGCCGTGCTTGTCCATTTCTTTTGGTATAAACCGCACCCCACAAGTTACCGACACTACGTAGACCTCAACATTGAAGCATGGCTATTTTGGGCCGCAGTCAATGTCGTCATATCCTGGGGTCTTGCAATGATTGTAGACATCATACCTGCAATAACTCGTGTCTTGATATCCATCTCATGGGGTCACGTGTCCGAGGAGGTCAAGTCCCACATCGAACTGTACGATTCTGTCAAAGATACCTTCAAGCCACTGCTGTACGCCTCGAGCGCATGGCTTAGTTGGATTATTTTGTTTCAAAATATATTCGGGCTGTATAACAGCAATGCTGACGAAACCAGTTCTGCTCCATACACCGATCGCGTGAGCCGGAAAAAGTTCTCTTAGGTACGAAGAGCTAATCGACGTCTGCAGATCGTTCAAGCTATCGAATTCCTGTTCTTCCTGGCACTCGTAATATGCGCTCAAAGGATGTTGTCTCATGCCATAGGTACGGAGGAGTCTCCATATTTGCACCCCCCCCTAACCTCGATCTACAGCTTTTGCGTTCCATCGAACCGCCTACAGGGAACGCCTTGAAGAAGTTAAATGCGGTCTGCGCGTCATCGAAAAGCTCCGCGAGCATAAACCTCGCACTCGATACCACCAACGTCGATCTGGCGGTGGACATGGCATGTTCAACCTCGGTTTTATCCATCCCTTCAGCGAGAAAGAATCCAGCCATCGTCAGCATGGCGACAGTGTTCCTTATTGCCACGATGGCGGTAACGATGCCGACACGGAAGACGACAAAGGAAAAGGGAAGCAGCGACCAGTGGGTCCGTGCGACACTGGCCACCTCTACGAGGTTTCCCAAGATTCACAGGAGTTGGAAGGTTTGAGGATGCACACGAGCTCTCAAGCCTTTAGTTCGTCCCATACAAAGCAGGCCCATCCACAATCGCGCAGGCATGCTCTTGATTCCCAATCGGAAGAACACAATCCAGCCATCCTAGCTGCGCGGATGGTCAAATCGGCGGTATTGCATGACGCTCGTAATATCAAGGGTCACGATGACAACGTGAGCGGGTTGAGACACAGCGTCAACTCGACTCAGGAAGCCAAGGTATGTATAGTAGGGTTAATCTCACGCGCATGTGTGACGCAACATCATTTATTGTAGCGTTTAGCCCGCTCTATCTATGAGACGTTCCGTGACCGCCACAGGACTTATTTGATACCAGCAGACTTTCAGCCCGCATTTGCTACGCCGAAGGAAGCTGAAAAAGCTTTTTGCTTTTTCGATAAAGACAACAACGGTGACATCTCGCGATCTGAGATCAAGGCTGCCATCGTACGCGTTTACAAGGAACGACGCTTCTTGTCACAAAGTATGCGTGATGTTGGGGCTGCTCTCAAGACGCTCAATCATATATTACTTTTGTTCGCCTTCGTCATACTGTTTTTCGTTTCGCTGAGTGTGTTTGGTGTCAATGTCACTCAGTCGTTGACCAGTGTATACTCGCTGGGGATTGCGGCGAGCTTCATCTTCAAAACTACAGCCAGCCACATGTTTGACGCCATAATGTTCCTGTTTGTGTCCCAGTGCGTTCACTCGTCTGAGGTATCTTCACTCTTGCTGACGCTGTTTCAGTCCATTCGATACCGGTGACCGATGCTTCATAAACGGTAAGGTTATATCAATAACGATCAACGATATCACTAACATCCCTACAGAAGAAAACTTGATCGTGAAACAGATGGGATTGTTTGCGGTATGCTATCGTGCCTGCTGTCCTTCTGTGTATTCATGTCATTATCTAGACATTGTTTATTCGAGCAGATGGGACCGAGACATACTACTTCAACAGTCAACTCTTCACGAAGTTCATGTGTGTCCATATTTATTTATACATCCGGTGCTGCGCTGATCGAAAATGTTTGCAGAACGAATGTTCGCCGAAGTGACGCGCGTAACAGGTTTTATTTGCCGCAATAATCGACTGAGTGTCATATTTAGAAAATGGTCGAACAACTCACGATGCAAGTTGCTTGGCGGACGCCTTTGGAAAGATTGGATGCACTCGAGGCCCGTTTGAACGAATGGCTTGCAACGGAAGAGAATCGATGGTTCCAACCGACAACATCGATTATTTTGCAACATATCTCGTTTCAGCGACATCTTGAAATCACCATCACCATTCCTCATAACTCGTACGTACCTCGCATAAGAAGTGCCAGCTTTATCTCAACATTTTTTTGGGAGGCAGGACGTGGCAGTAAGTGTTGGGCATCTAATTTCCCATCGATACCATACTCATCGTGACACAGGGATTGGGGGTTGACTAATGCGCGAAGAACTGCATTTCACGCGGCCGTTCAACACTACTGTCGACAACTCGGTATCACAGCACAAAAATCGCCAATGCCAGTAGCTTTCTTTGACTCGGATGCTCAAGAGTGTACACCTGAAAAAGGTGGTCTCTCCGGAGGCCATCTGGGCGGGACAAAAGGACCTACAAAGGCCTTTTTGGGCTTCACACCCCCAGATCAACGGAGCTCGCAGTCGTTGCGGGCTAGAAAAAGCATGGGCCGAAAGGCAGCTTTACGGGGAGTTGGTGCCGACGGCGGCTAAGGACTAAGTGACGACTGACATACTAGGTATGGCCCGGATCCTCGAGGAGTAGTAGGCGCGTTTACTTTGGCCTTATGCACGGTACTCCGTTACATGCTACCGTGTTATGTATAACAGCGTGGAGGACACGTTTTACTATACCGTCGAGGACGCGTGGTGTGATTACGGAATGCACGAATGCCGCTCGTATAAATTCCGGCTGGCTGAGTGTTGTGTGTGTGGTCGGTTCAGTTTCGGTTGCGGACGACGTCCAAGCCAATGAGTGCTGCAGATCTTCACGACCTCGAGTTCGTCTGGTAAGGAGTGTGTTTGAAACACTGTATACGTCTTCGACTAATTGCTTCCGTCCAGGCCGTCCGCGAGCCCAACGGACGTGGTTGTGACGGGCACGTTTGACCAGGTCAGTCCAACCACTCCCAATTTTCTAGGTCCCGCTCACTCCCCTCTGAGCCTGTAGTGGTCAGCTTCCGTTCATTTGGTCAAAGGCGTCACAGGATTTTCTGGTACCGTGAAAGTTCCATGGGACCAAAAGATGGCGTACAAATTTATCGTCGACGGCCTCTGGCGGTGTCGGGACGATCGACCACAGGAAGACGACGGGCATGGAAACATCAACAACGTCCTTCGAACGCCTGAAAAGCCTCTACCCCCTGCACGTCTGTACATCCCTCTCGAGAGCGACGGCGACCTCGAGCGCATGGTGACGGCCGTGGAATTTCTCCCGCCGGCCGAACCCGCTGCGGTCAGGGGTTTCCTCCCACTTCCAATCCCGCAGATTACCCTGGAGAATCTCAGCCAGGCACCCTCTGCGAGCGAGTCCAAACTGGTGCGTTCCGTGACGCTGACGTCCGTGATCGCGTCGTTGACCTCGCCCACGCAGAACACGGCGGTTGCGACCGAGGGACACTTTTCTCCAGCTTCGGACACACCTGCAAAGGCACCTGTTTCCTCTGACGTCCCCGTGCTTCCTGCCCCCGATGGATCTGTGTCGCTTCCAACTGCCGACGGAAATGGAGAGATACACCTATCGCATGTCACACTGACGCATGCGCCAAGCCAGGTCACAATGGAAGAGGTCCCTTCGGTGTCAGAGGTTGTACCAGCGCCCGGACCTCCCCTACCCACTCGAGATGCCCCCGCACTCGCCGATCGCGCTGATGTGCCTCTGGCCTCGACAACCACCACGATTTCAGAATCTACTGCCAAACAACTCCAAGCTGAGGCTGCCGCACGACGTCACCAGCAGACCCCATCACCTGCTGGGGTCGCCAAAGCTTCCATGCCTCTTACTCCTGTGTCGAGCACTACGACACAAAAGAAGCGGAGATCCTTCTTCGCGGTGATCAAGCATATATTTGAGAGGGACAAGGAGAAGCAGGGGAAAAAGGAGAAGAACAAGCACTGAGCTTTATTCTTCTTCCTTTGGTTCTCCGGTGATCATCTCATCTCTTACACTCCTTAGTCATTGGTCACCTTTACGCTCGGATAACGATTTGCTATGCCCTCCCTTACGTCAATAACGCACTCCATTGCTATCGTCAGAGTTTATCATATTTGCAAGTTATTTGCGATCGTTACTGCCCCCTCGTAGACTGTTTCGTGTGGCATAGGGTTTCTATTCATTGCTTGCGAGCTTTGTTGGCGATTTCCTGAGACGACGCCTATCATGATCGAGTGTGGCATAGGGTTCTATTCATTGGTTGCGAGCTTTATTGGCGAATTTCTAAGACGACGCCTATCATGATTGAGTGCATCTGAGGAAAAAAAAAGTATATCGATATCCGACCTGCAGCAATCGTTTCCCCACTCCGTCTCAGTAAAAAACGCCCCATGTCCTTGTTCACCGAGAAGGGTTCGATGGGAATGGGTCTGGGAACGGCGCCAGTGCCTGAAAGACCATCGCCTCGTAAAGTGATCTCGATTTCAGCAGATGTTCCTTTCATCAAGACGCTAAGGTAGGTCGTCCTCAGTCATGAAACAGGCATAGCCAAAGCACGACCATACCGTGGGTTCTTTTTGGTTACAGTACCGGTTGCTCGATCGAGGCTCGCAACCAGTTTGGAGATCGTCGCGGGGACGTCCCGCGAATGATGAAACAGTTCGACCTGGTAAATTGTTTCTTGTCAACGACTTTTGGTGGGAAGCGTCTGGTCGCACATACCGAAGCACCACTCGCAATCGGGAGTTGAGTATCGAAAACGATGATCCGCGCGCTGAAACAAGTCGCCAGTGGAACAAGATCGTTCAGCGGACAGAGGACGCTGCCGATGCTAAGATGGATGGGGTCGATCGACGCAAGGTAGAGCGTAGCGTTGGACCCCGCGGCGACCCAAGGCACGTTTCTCTCGTCGAGGTCGATAGCTAAGGTAATGTGAGACGACAGTATGTCGTGATACGGTGCCTTCATCACTTACATTTGACGACGGCCGTCTCGTCTCCGGGTAGAACGCGTAGTCGTTCTCCTACCTGGACGATTCCGCCACATACTCGGCCGGTGATTCCTATCCCGGAACTCTGTCCTTTGAAGACGTTCGAGATTGGTAATCTCAGAGGAGATTCGATATCCCGATTGGGTGGCTCTAATTTTTCTGGAAACAGTCAGTAGGTGGATCCAACGAGTGTCAGTCAAGGGTACCTAGCAGATCCACCAGGGTCGGCCCTCGATACCATTGGGATAGTAGTGAGGCTTCCGGGGCTCTTCGCTCCGCGAGGTTCACGCCGAGGATCGCGCCCACAGGTGCGAAACTCGTTTTCGAAGACTGGAAGCCCGATTGACCAAAGAATGTCTTCAGATGGTCGCATACTTCTTCGTATCTGGTCTGATCCCAGTTCACCTAGAATCCTTTTCGTCAGCACCCTTCAATATTTCATATCCATGAAGACCAACTTGATCCAGCTTGTTCACTGCAACGACTACCTGTGACACGCCGAGACTTCGCACGAGAAGCACATGCTCCTGAGTCTGTCCACCGCGCTCGAAACCTGCCTCGAATTCCCCTATCGTAGCATCGACCACGAGGAGTGCGCAATCGGCTTGGGATGCCCCCGATATCATATTCGGAATGAAATCCTTGTGGCCAGGTGCATCCAGAATTGTTATCTGTCGATGTGCAGTCGAAAGCGACTGCATCGCGATATCCATGGTGATTCCACTATAACAAGCGATCAATCGATGGTCAGGACGACGAAAGATCACGGACCGCTCTCGCTCCTCCTTCGTCCCGTCGAGCTCCCAAGCCCAGCTAAAGCTGCTTTTTCCGGCCCTGCTGCTTTCCCTTTCATTTGCGTGGCGTGACTTCTCGTTGATGCGCCCGAGTTCGTACAATAGCCGGCCCATCAGTGTTGATTTTCCGGCGTCAACGTGCCCTAGAAGAGAAATAAACTGTACGCACGTCAAATTACATCCCTCGACATACCTATCACTACCAAGCTGAGAGCCTTCTTTGCTCCTTGACCGGACGCTCGAAGCTCTCCCATAGCTTCTTCCAACAATTTCTCTCTCTGCATCGCTATCTTGGGGACAGGCTCATCCACCCGAGGAGAGTCGTCTTCTCGAGCCTGTAAACCTACCGCTGAAAGGTCAAGTAACATTTGATTCAACCCCACGCTGCTCGTTCTGGCAGGAGTGGTCGCCCCCGACTTCCTCGCCGACTGCGAACTGGAACCTGCCTTCTTCGGAGTTTTGGTGGGTGTTCCAGTAGGCGACATTGCCCGGGAGGTCGGGGTGTTATAACCTGAAGTTGACGGGGTTTGCAGTGCTTTCTTTTGAGCTGCAGCTTTCTGTGCCTTGTCGCGCTCCTTCGCCGCTGGAGGAACATGGGAAATGGAATCAGCGTAAACATTTCATTGAGAAACAACAACAGCAATATAGATGTACGTCTACCGATATCAGCCCATAAAACCAGAACAGAATAGAAAGCAATAAACTTTAAAGGGGATATGAATTCAAGTGCACTCCACCTAGCCAGTGCATCACCGTTGCCGCTGCGCCAAGGCGGTTCCACGACGGGCGTTGAAAACGACGTCGTCAGGGCTCGGAACGTCAAATCCGAAAGAAGACCGAACGCCTAGATCTGGAGAAGCAGGAGGCCTTGCTCGGCTCCGCTTTTGATTCTCGAGCTCGTAGCTGAGTGTTGATTTGCTTCGAGAGAGAGATGCTTGGTACATATCTACGATATTCGGCTCTTCTCTCCCGTACCTCGGCGACGTGCTGTCCTTGTCCTTGTCTTCGGGGGGCGTTAGAGAGTCACTGAGAAGTAAGGAAGCGAAGGCCGAGGGTAACGCACAGGAGCGAGTGGAACTTGGCAGGAAAAGCGGGGGAGGAGACGGAAGCGGGTCCTCATCGTGAGTGGCACTTGAATGGGAGGGAGAGGGTTGAGCTTGCGCTTTCTTCACCTTCAATGCCAACTTGGATGAACGGGCCTCCCCACCAGGCAACTGAACTAATGGGACTGAATCAAGCTCCTGTGCTGTCGATAGGCTCTGGAGAGATTGGTATGTTGTCGTTATGGCAGTCGTTGCTGTAGGTCCGTTTGCGATAGGAGTGAGGTACTCCGTGTGGGATTTCGGAAGTTCCTTTTCCTTTGGAAGGGACGTAGGAAGACGAGGAACGACGGCGTGAGAACTGGCCTTGGCCTGGGCCAGCTTTGCCAGTTTAGACTGGGGACGTGCTCTCGCATCTGGTTCGTTGTGTGCGACAGGGAGTTCAAAAGGGACAGACGGGCGAGGCGATACGACATGTTTATCTGGTTTGACTGTGGAGGCGGATATATCGGATACATTATCTGCCTGTTTTCCAGACATTGCTAGCCGATCGTGGGCCTCCAGATCCATTGCGGTCTGAATTGCCTTGCGTACATGAGAAGACATGGATGAGGGTGTGGTAGACGGCGTTTTAACGGAAGGCGAAGACCTGACCGAGGCCGTAGTTGTCGGTTTTTCAGGAGTTCGAGGCACCTTGACTGATTTTTCAGAGACCTCTGACGGGGGTGGCTTGATTGTTGTGGCACGCGAAGCTAGCGAAAGCCGGGATTCGGCGGACGGACGTAGAGCTGGATATGTGAGCACAGAAGTTGTCTCTAGGTCGGACGATCGTGCGGTGGATATTGTGCTAGCACGTGAGCTTGCCAGCTCGGCAAGTTTGGAGCGTTTTACAGGTTGAGGACGTCGCGGTAAGTCCTTTTCTGGTACCGGAGGAGGCATTACGCTAGACTTGGAAGTGAAGTCAGGGATATCCGGGATGTTATCCGCTGCCGGCACCAAGATACTCGGCGCGCGTGGGGGAGACCTTGGTGGCTCTGATTGAGCCTCTGACTCCGTCGGCGTGCGAAGAGATGGTGGGGAATCAAACCTCGAAAGCCGCTGCATAGCTGACGGAGATGGGGAAGGAGGTATACTATTTGGATCCATGGGACGGTATGGATAGCTTCCGGTTTGATGAGAATCCGAGGAGTGCTCTGTGAACAGATGAGTAGAACGACAGTGAATTGTGTACGATGAGACTTGCCGATGACTTTCCCATACGATGTCATCGTCTCGCTCGAGGACAGTGCGCGAGGGTTGTTCATTGCCACCAGTTGCTGTCGAGAAGGCCAATGACTGGATGGTTCGGTACGTTCGGTAAGTTCCGTTATCGTACTAAGACGAGAATGACGATCGGGTGACATGAAGCCCAGCGGTAAATCATTCGGGTCGGCCTCCTCGTCATAGCCGAGGTAATCGGGCTGATATTGGCCCTGCTGCGCTAGGACGATCAGGGGGACGCGCGGGCGCTCCAATTCTTCCGGAGGGCCTCGTGGCGCTGGGAAACGGAGCGGTGAGACGGTAAATATCATTAGACGCAGAGAGATGTGGGACAACGTAGGGGTGACAGCGATATGCACCTTGCTGTGGTTCATCTCCTTTGCGGCGGAAGCGGGACCACCAGTGGGATTTAGAACGGGTGGAAGCAACGTCATGAAGAAAAGGTAGCAAAAGCCAACTACGCTAACAAGACAAGAAGATACGATGGCCTACCTTTGCGCTCCCTCGCGGCAGCTCTGCGCTCCTGTTCCTCTGAAAAGGATGAGAGGATGAGCAACTGGATGACGGGAAGAGGACGAACCGTATAGCCAAGCTATGGATTGGTCGACGTCGAAATAGCACTGCCAGAGTATGTCTTTGATGATGGCGTCATCAAGACCAGAGGAGACTTCGTCGCCCATTATGGCTCTGATCTGTTCGATTGCGGATTCCATCTGAGCTGCGCATGGACACGGGTGAGGCTGGAACGGGGCGGGCTTGCAAGACATACCATACTGCTCATCGGTCATCTCATCGGCGTCATCGTCGAGCGCAGCGTCGTCGAGCTCGGCTAATGGCACGGGCATGAGGGAGAGAGAGGGACTCGGAGAGCGATTGGACCGACCGTGGATGTCGATGTTCCGTACGAGCCTGTGTCGAGACATGGTGGTTACTTTCACACGTTGGTTTCTTCCCGTCGTCATGTCCAGACTCGCGTTTTCGCGCGTGAGTCTCCGTCGACCGGTTTGGTTTCGTCGCTCTGAATTCCGCACCAGGCGTTTTCTTCCACCCCGGCGCGGGCGTATGACCTTGCAAAGCTCGTCCTCGTCGGTCGTCTGGGCAAAGAGCCAGAACTCCGCACGACCAAGAACGACAAGGAATACGTCTCGTCCGTCTTTCTCTCTCTCCTCTTCTGCCCCTTACCCGGCCCCTAGGTACTCTGTCGCAACATCCAACTTTCCCCCTCCACCCCCGAATCCCGACGGCAGTATGTTTTCACCCTCTTCGCCCGTGCTCTCATCTCGGACACGTCTGTCAGCTCGCGTGGAAAACGGCGTCACTTGGCACCATGTCGTCTCCTTCAACCCCACTCAGAACAGCTATCTCAAGTCGCTGACCAAAGGGTCCAGAGTCTACGTCGAGGCCAACTACGAACTGCGTGACGCAGACCCAAATGCAGACCCATCTTCGCCATCGGGTCAACGCCAGATTTTTCTTAGACATGGTGTGTTCGCTTCTCATTGGCTGTGGGCATACCCTCACCGTTCCACAGAGGCGATCCGGGTACTGAGCACACCGTTCCAACAAGACGCAGAGACGCCAGATGATGTGTAACGTCTCCTTTCTGTTGGCTAGTTCATGTCAGCTCCTTGCTCTGTAATTCTCGGCATCCCGTCTACCGTACATGTTTCATACATCGTGATCATCATCGAATGGCGTGTGCGACCGCATGTGCTCCGATGCCAATTCTCCGCCCCAAGCCTTCTCCTGGTGAACGTACCGAACTTCAGACTGGCTGTATGAGCTTACCGCGATGCTGTCCCTGTGCTCTTGGTTTGCCAGCGTCGGGACAGGCGCTTCGGTTTGTAGTACTGATGACGCAATGGAGAGTCTCGTGCCAGATTGGCTCTGCTTTTTGACCAAGTAGTCCCGAATCGTCGTCGCCATGAGCTGGCGGCCTCTTTGTCAGGAGGGTGAATCGTGACAGCAGAAGACTTACTCTATGGTCTTCCTGGCTCGAGCCCGAGTAACACGCTGCGACGCCGATGGGACAGCAGGGCGCGTTCTGTGGGTCTGGCATGAGCCACCGTCGAAGCATGACGATCTGTCGTGCTCACGTCCAACCATATGGGAAACGCTGAACAGCAAGGTAGTTGAGATTCGAACGCCTCACAGGAGTGGCGACTGACCTCCCCCACGAACTGCGAATTCGCCCTCGACCCCCATCTGCTTTGCGGTCTTGCCCATGGCACTCATGCCTTTCTCGACGTAGTAGCTCGAGTGGCTCGTGCGCTTGACGACTGAAATCATGCTTTCGAGACAGGCCCAACTATCCAGGCTGACATCGCCTTCCCCGGAAGGATGGCCCAAGTCACCTGCAGTGCATGCAAAGAGGGTGTGGCCGGCGATAGACTGTATCGAGATGACCATGCCTTTGCCCTTTACATGGCGGGAGCTCCCGCGGAAGCGCTTGCGCAGGGAGAGGCCCAGGGTCACGGCGTCGGTCGCGGAAAAGGACGAGAAACGATAGGTGCCCTCTTCCTTGAGGGTTTGGTTGGCCACGTCTGCGTCGGAGGGTATCATCGCGTGTATCGAGGAGAACATGGAGAGGTCGACGTTGAACCCTCGCCTCGTCCTCCGCGTCACATGACAAAACTCAAGCTGTCACGTGTTTTCAAGTACAAGATCCCGCCGGTCCGGAGAACCGCCATGGAGTTTCTTCACGACCTCGGCGGAGACCCCCTCAAGCCCTCCATCTTCGAGCTCGTCGCACAGGAGCAGCTCAGAGACCTCCTGCAGCCCGCCCTCAAGTATGTCTTGGCCGTACGTACCCCTCTGGCCCCACATCCTTCCATCTCGGACCCGTCGTTCAGGTCTTTGCACAACGCTACCCGCGATACCTCATCAGGGTCGTGAACCGTCACGAGGAATTCTATGCCATCATCATGTTTTTCGTCGAACGACATTACCTCCGTAAACATAGTGGGTCGTCTCGCCTCGGGCCAGAACAGTCCTCAACCGTTCCAGACGCGTCGTTCGCAGAGAACTTTTACGGTCTCAAGAGGCGCAGGCATCCTTGGATACCAACAGCTAGAGCAGCAGCAGCAGTTGGCGGTGCACCCGTCGCAGAAAAGCTCAGGGCCAGAGAAATATGGCAGTCGTTGTTCTTCTTGGTCTGTTTGTTAGTTTCGTCGTGTGTCACAGCTGTTGATCGCACGCAGGTCGCTGTCCCGTATCTCAGAGCAAAGTCAAATGACTACTACGAACAACTAGGAGGGGGTGTGTCGTCAGACATTTTGGACGATGCTGGCGATGGTCGTCTGACAGATGACGTATGCCACTTCCGCGCCGAACATCACAATACTCATGGATAATGCAGTCTCTAGCGGCGCGTTGGTGCCGAGCGTACAAGAGACTTTTTCCATGGGCGAATACTGGCTTCGAGCTGTGGTTGCTTATCTGCAACGTGGCCTATCTGTTTGAGCGCACCCCCTTCTACCGTCCGTGGTTGGCGTGGATGGGTGTCGATTTACGCCGGTTGAATGCAGACGACTTCGTGAGTATCGGCAGGTCACTCGAACCTTGTCCCACCGTTAAACTTCATCCCGTTAGCTCGCGACCAGTAATGTGCAGAGCTCTACTCCTCATGTTAGACGAGGCATCGTGCAACAAGTCTATCGGCTTTTCATGAATACTCCACGATTGGTCCTCGACTCCTTGAGGTTACTTTTACCGACAGCCATCTTCTTCATCAAGTTCTTGGAGTGGTGGTATTCTCCGGGGTCCCCAGCTCGTTCCCTGTCCGTGTCCCCCCTCGGTCCGGCGGTCCCGCCTCCTCGGATACTCCCACCACATGCTAACGGGATACCTGTGGATGGCACGATGTTTGGGCATTGTCCGTTGTGTCAAAACACCGTCAGCAATGCGACAGCTCTGCCATCTGGTTACGTCTTCTGCTACCGCTGCGCATATGACCATGTCGAGCAACATGGCAAATGTCCGGTGACGTTACTACCGACGAAGGTTTGGCAGATGCGGAAAGTGCTGATTTGAGCGTTGGAGCAGGATACAGGTCTAGCCGACCGTCGCATCTCTAATTTGATATGTCACAGGTATAGGTACGCTGGGCGCTATCGGTTTCCATACATGATACGTAGATAGAGATTGTGAACATTGTCGAGTGGGCAGGTAACACGAATTGTGGAGGTGGTCTGTGAACAATGTAGACTCGACGCACGTGCATAAAGCACGACTCCGCGACGTCATGCATCATGCATCAGTGGTCGTTTCTGTCTGCAGTGTCATTCTTGTTTTGTTACTTGTTTTTATTTTATCAGCATGGTCTGAATGGTACACCTTGACTTCATCTCTCTGTCAACTTATCGCATCCGCGTGTTATGAAGGTCGGCCCCTCCCAGAAAACCCCGACGCTCGACTTTGACCCGTTTCCTTCAGTTCGGAAAGCAGATCCAGTCTGAACAGATCCCTGGATGGTCTGCGTATTATCTCGACTACAAGTTCCTCAAGAAGATCATATCTTCCTTGGCAGCCAATCGACCTGCCTCGGAGGCGGCTGCCTTGGCATTGGGCGTCCGGCCTGCGGATCTTCTGAAACCGACAGGAAGCTCGGTGCTCGCGTTGTCTTCCACAGTCGACGCCCCGCCCGCCATCTCTTCCGATGATCCGAACCAGCTACCCATCCTCTCTTCACTTGGGCAGGACAACGACCGAGGGCCCGACTTCCAGGCTCACAAAGCGGCCTTTTTCTTCAAGCTGGAGCGAGAGCTTGAAAAAGCACGTGAATTCACTCTCCCCCGCCCGCCCTGAAGCTGATGCGTCCGGATGCTCCAGATCAACACTTTTTACCTGCAAAAGGAAGCAGAGCTGAAGCTACGTCTTGAAACTATGCTGTCTAAGCGTCGCGCCGCCGCCTTGAGAGGTCTTCCGGATGCCAGTGATGGCTCAGCGATAAATCACGTCGAGTGGATCGCTGTCGAAGAAGGATTTCGTCTCCTCGAAAGGGACCTTGGCAAATTGCAGGTAATCGTTGCGACCCTTTGCTTTAGATAAGTTCTACATCATCTATTCAGCAATTCGTAGAGATCAACGCGACCGGTTTCCGAAAAATTCTGAAGAAGTGGGATAAACGGTCACGCTCTACAACCAAGGAGCTCTATCTCGCTCGCCAGGTCGAGGTCCAACCTGTGTTTAACAGACAGGTGATCTGTACCCCTTGGTTACCTCTCGTGTCTCACACATCAAAAGCTCATCGCAGATTTCTCGGACATAGTGGCAGCGAGCCTCCTAGACCTCACCGATCTCTCCACTGGTCTCAAGCTCGAAGGGGCTGCTGCTCAGGATGTTCTCGACTTTCAGCTCAGCATTGAGCGGAACATGAACTCTGGCCCTTTCCGCGAGTTTGAGCTCGATTTACGAAAGGCAGTGGAGAACTCTGATAGTGCAACCATCAAAGACTTAGCCAAACACTCTGATATGCTCGGCCTCCAGAACGGTGGGAAAGCCCATGTCACTCGGGTACTCTGGAAAGTCATTGTCGACGCACCTCCAGCGCTCGGAGACCTCATCCTCAACAGCATCGGCGTACCCTTTGATTTTGGATTCGTCGATGATATCAACGGCCGGACATGTCTTCACGAGGCTGCAGCAGCAGGTTCTTTGCGTCTTGTGAACTTGTGTCTCGCCCAAGGGTCGCAGAGCGAAAAGTTGGACGTCTGTGGACGGTCGGCTCTGCATTATGCGGCTATGCATGGCCACGCAGCAGTTTGCAGGCAACTCTTGGAAGCTGGCGTTCCGCCGCACGTACTCGACGTGGACAGTTGCAGCCCTGTTGTGTATGCTACGCTCCGAGGGTGTGCCGAGTGTGTGCAGGTTTTGATATGCGACCAATGCCTACAGTCGTCATCTCCAGATTCTAGTCTGGCGCCTCTATCCCTGGCGAGTCAACATGGGCATACAGACATCGTCGCGTTGCTGCTAAAAGCAGGAGCGAAATGCGTTCCTAATACAAACGGAGAATTTCCTATCCACCTCGCTGCTCGCGAGGGCCACGCAGCTGTCTGCAAACTATTCCTAGATCGAGACGGATGGGATCTTCCAGACAAGTATCACGAATGGACCCCACTCTTTCATGCTGCGCGTAACGGGCACACTCCATGCCTACAGATTCTTCTACAAGCCGGAGCTCGTGTTGACCGAACTGACGAGCTCCACCGCCAAGCAATACACTACGCTGCTTGGTACGGCCATCGTGCATGCGTCGACTTACTTCTTAGAGCGATGCCCAAGGAACCCCGCACCATCTCTTACACTCGGTTTCCTACACTTCCACGGGCTGCGAGCGAGATGCGAATTGACGAACCTGATTCTATTCCCTCTCTATCTTTACCTCCACCCATAATGCCGCACCGCGTTTATGGCCATAACTACCTTGACAAAAACTATTTGGTGGTAATCACCGTAGGGTTACCCCGTGCTGCCGATCAAAAATTATCCGCGAAGGCCATCAGATTCCATCCTCGTTTGTCAGATTCAATTTTAGCCCAGAACGTGTCGCTACCCTCACCAAACCGTCTGAAAATGGTCATTACCGCGGGCCCTGGAGTCACTGCCCCTCCGTACATTATCGCGCTTCCGCAGAAAGCGAGCTGTGACACATTCACGTTCCAGGCATCTAGTTTGACGGACCTTACACTGGAATTTTCGATCTACCCCAACTTCGGTACCAAAACAATCGGACGTGCTGTGGCTCACCCATCTATCTTCCAATCTCCTGCCGACAGTCTCGCTACGTTATCCATCCTAGATCATCGTCTGCACAGCATCGGCGAGGTATGCATTCAAAGACTTCCTTTTTGCCGCACATCTAAGACTGACATTTACATGCAGGTCAACTTCTTTGTTCATGTTATTACACCATTCCAGGGCATCACTCTGGAAGTAGGAGGAGCCGTCGAAACTTATTGGAAATCCCTGACCCTACCGCAGGGTAATCCTTTATACCCTGGCCCACAATCGATACCCCCATGGCGGCAATCCCCTAAATCGGTGGATTCTACACACACATCTCCGTCGATCCAGTCAACGCCCGCTTCTCCCTCGCACACAGTCACACTATCTTCACTATCTGGGAATTACGTTTATGCAGTCGTCCAAGTCACACGAGATCTCCAGCCCGTGCTATACAGCGAGCGGTTGTTACCGGAATCGTCTTA
Source organism: Strobilomyces dryophilus (assembly GCA_038089955.1). NCBI lineage: Eukaryota > Fungi > Basidiomycota > Agaricomycetes > Boletales > Boletaceae > Strobilomyces > Strobilomyces dryophilus. The sequence goes on along the minus strand of JBBPLT010000007.1, from coordinate 104,050 downwards.
CGATCTGGGCGTCGCTGATGTGACTCTCGCTCAATTTGAAGCTTTGGCCGATCGACTTGATAGGGGGGAACAACTCATGTGCAGAACGGCTTCCATTCAGGACTGGTATAGAATTTTACCGCGAGTAATGTTGCCACTATCGCGCTTCGTGCAGGTACGATACTCTATATATCCAGAGAGTGCGGTCCTTCTATGTTTCACAGCTTTTACCTGTTCAATTCGGCTTGACACTGGAATTAGCGCTTTTCCCGAGTCAATCCATCAATCGTTACTTCAACCTTGATCTAAGCGTCAACGCTGTCTTCCGCACGATCAGGCAAACATCGTCGTCTCTAGGGGGGGCCTTTGCACGTCGACGCATCGCCTTCACTTCTTTTTCCCACCAGGTTTGTGCGGCGCTGAACTGGAAGCAACCAAATTGTAATTGCTCCTATTCCATTACTGCGGATCATCACCATCTCACTTCTCGCTTCGAATAGATCCGGTCTTCTTCTCATCAAGATGTGGTCAGCCCAACAAGGATCCCGGCTCAACTCCGCCCAGCCCTGACCTTCGCGATGCCGGCGACGATCAATACTCCTCGAGTGTGGCGGAGGGTGTGGATTTCGCCAAAATGAACAATCTCTTGGGCGTCTTCTTTGACTCCGCACTTCTGGTAATATGCCGTGCTCTCTCTGCCGTCCCGTCAAAGCTTACTCAAGGTCATGTACGTAGCTCCAGGTTCCCTCGCTCATCCAAGGCATACGTGATGCCGGCTTGTTGGTGGGCATCCACGGGGGCCTGTCATCGACTGACGTCATGTCTCACTCGACTGTGAATGCGCTTGTCGACGCGTATGTTCATGACGCCATGGTAGCATACACGGACCGCTCTGCGAACGATTAGGTCTGCGTTACGTCCCATCACTTCTCTATATGCGATCTATGATATGGTGGCTGAGTGTGAGGCCGCACTAATAATAATACACTCGTGATTTTTTGATACATTGCTTTGATATGAACGAAAGAACCGCAATGATTTTGCGACGCTTTTTCTAAAAAGGGCCCAGGAAACCTTGTCCAACTCAAATGGATGCCTTGTATAGGGCGGCATATGAGCCACCTCTCTTGAGTAGCTCTTCGTGGGTGCCAAACTCGGTTATTGTCTGGACATCAAGGACGCGGCCATCAAAATCTTAGAAAACGGAAGGAAATTAGACATTATGGACCTACCCCTCCCTCCATCATCGCGATCTTATCGGCGCGACGCGCGGTAGAAAGTCGGTGGGTCACGAAGATGACAGTTTTTGTCTTGTTACCTGACGGCGACCCTGAGACACGATGTATCGTGTCGAAGATTTTATTCTGAGCATGTGCGTCCAGCGATGATGTCTGTCAAGCCCAGGTGAATGTCAACGTATCTACAGGACAGCATCACTTACAGGTTCGTCGAACAGCAAAAGGTCGACCTCTGGTCGATCAGCTCGCATAAAGGCGCGAGATATAGCTATTCTCTGCCACTGCCGTAAGATTAAGTGTCAAACTCTTGTTGTAATGACTAAGCAGGACAAACATACTTCGCCACCAGATAGCCCGTGTTGGAGTCGAGAGGACATCCCACAGCCCGGAGTGCCTGGGTACGCTGGGGGCGCGGCATCGAATCCTGAGCTATCCAACTTTGTTTTCGAACCGTTGGGAAGGATGTCCACAAAGGAATCAGCCCCACTAAGGTGGATCGCGCGGGAGACAGCCGCGTGAGACTGCAGCTTCTGCACATAACCTACCCCCACATTTTCTCGCACTGTAGAATTAAACTTTGAAAAGTCTTGGAAAACGGTTGTAACGTGACGGTGGTATTCAGCAGGCGATAGCCGTCGTATGTCAACACCGTTGATAAGGAGGTCCCCGCGGTCGAAATCTAAAATTCGTAACAGCACTTTGGCAAGCGTGGATTTTCCTGTTTCGACGCCAGCGGGTCCAATTCAGCAACACGCTAGCGTAGTCTCCGGAACTTACCTGATCCGTTATACCCAACAATTGCAAGGCATTCTCCGGCCTCCAGGCTGAAGGTGACGTCTTTGAGCGAAGCATCCTTACTTCCCGGATAAGTATATGACAGGTGCCTGTGACGAACCATAAGCAAGTTCCGACACGCGAATTCCCGATAAAGGTTAGGAACCTTGCTTCAATTTTCATCCCGCAAGGCAGGCTCGGATAGCTTATGACGTCCTCTTCCATCGGTTCTAGCTCAGGACGGATATTCATGGCTGCACAGAAGGCTCCCATCAAAAAAATGCCTTGAAACGCCATACGCGTTGTCGTTAAGAAATTCCCAAACGTGAAGACTACAGCCTGGATTGAGCTCCGATACAGAGCGAGTGATCCAAGCGACGCGGAAGTCGATTGAAACACGAGAAGAAGAGGAATCTGCCAAAAAGGGATTAGAACGACACGTCAACCCATCTTGCAGGCTTACATTTTGAAGGGCGAACAGAAGATCGGAAATGTTGATCTGGTTCAGTAGTTGAGATAACGTCAACTGGTTTGAAGGCGAGGTTTGCTCGTTGTACAACATGGTCTTTCTGGCATTTGACCAAGATTGGAGAATCCATGGTCCAAGGCCGAAGAGGAGCACCTCCGGACGGTGAGACTCGCTGTATGCAAGGTTGCGTAATTTTTCTTGACGCTCCGCGGCCCGAGCCTCCTCGGGAGTGCAAACTACTTCGGGGGATGTTTGGGCGCCAATGAAACGGTTCAAGAGCAGAGGGAATAGGGCGGATAGAAGGGATAGTAGTAACACTCCCAAGTTGGCTGAACCGCCCGTCAGGGACAGAAGCACCAGAAGATGCGAGATCAGTTCTGATATTAAGGCGAATATTTGTATGAAATCGAAAGGGGAGAGCAGTCCGAAACCACCCATGCCGTTGAAGGAACGAACGAAGAGATCGGACTCTTGGAGACAGTCTCGCACGACGGGATCCGAGAGCGTCGGAATATCGAGTCGCAGACGCTGTGCGATTTGTTGGTATTCAACAAAAAATCGTGCCGACTCGTGAACGATAGTTTCATTCGAAGTCCTTTCAATGCTATTAACAACAGCGGACATGAAAGTGAACAGGGACGTACGCAAATGAATCGATGGCCGTTTCGGCGGCCCGTCTGAATATTTCGGTGACTAGCAATCTCAGAAGCCGGGACCACGAGAAACATCCGGAGGATATCAGCGTCTGGAGCTACGAGGGTGTAAATGCACCAGAGCCCCGGATCAATTTGTTGGTCGACTTACCTCGTCAACGATCATTGCTTGAGAATAGCCCCTGAATGCGGGAAAGAAGCCACGGACGATGTGGAGAATCATCATGAGGGACGTGCGGACGGGATGCAAGGCCCATAACGTAGACAGCAAATCGAGAAGGCACGCGCGAGCGATGGTGATGGCGAGTCTGAGGTTGGTCTCATTGATGGGACGCTGTGCGCCGGGCATGAGATATGTGCCTCTACGACGTGGCACGATGCGAGAAGCGAGCCAGGCCTGGTCCAAGGAGCGAAAGGAAGCGGGGAAAGGGGATTTGGGTGGTAGGCACGGGGTCGGACACCGACGCCTGAGCTGGCGAGACGGCTTCGAATCGTAAACCATCGTCAAGGACGCGGGAGACTACGGGGAGACGACATGGCCTGGAAAGGAGGGTATAAGAATCGGAACGGGTCACAGCATTCTCGGGGTTCACGTCAAGATGCCATTTGTGACGGAAGAGAGCAAGTCCGCCCCAGCACGAGCGAGATCCGAGGTGATGAGTCTGAGCGGTGCAGACAAGTTTGGCAGAGACGTTCCGACATCATAGTGAGAAGAAAGAAATGTTTATGAAACCAGGAATGAAAGAGAAAACATCTGGAATCCGGCGAGCGAAGAGCGACCTGGCGAGCCTGTCCCGAGCGAATTGGAAGGACGAGGCCGACGCAACGGGGCGTTGCCGGTGGCACAGGTCCGCTAATTGTCTCGCGCCTCGCCGGTCCAACGACGGCCGGTTTCCGTCGCTGGGGCGGGTTTCCTTGAGATGTCCGTTTATGGTCCTTCTCCACTTCAGGTCGTCCTCCCGGCAATCTCTTCCCCAAAATTCCCCGGCTTCGCTGCCACCATCATGCTGTCAGAGTCCTTGTTCGAACAATTGCGACGCCTCGAGCTCCACGGCGCCTCCGAACCTCGCGCTCTCCTCGTCTCCAGCGATCCCGACGGCCCTCCAGGCGACCCAGACCAAGCTAGCCCTCAACACGACTCGCCCCAGCAAGTCCCTGTACGTCCACCATGGCCTCATGTCCGCGAGGGTTACGGCTTTCGCCCACCCTCGGGCGTATCCACACCACTTACGAACGGTCCTGAGAGCGAGAGCCCACTTCCTGACCCGAACGGCCTTGGTTGGCCAGGTACCGTCTGCTCCACCTCGTATTCCAGCCCTAACTTGCCCCTCTCTTCAGCAAAGTCCACCATTTCTCGTCTCAATGCCACTCCACAAGAGCGTGCCGCCCGTGAGAAGCGGATGGCCTCTGCGGTCCGCACCATTCTGGAATGTATTGGCGAAGATCCTGGCCGAGAAGGACTTCTGAAAACTCCCGATCGGTATGCACAAGCCATCATGTGGATGACCCGAGGATACGAGGAACGCTTGGCAGGTGGGTCTCCATCCTTTTCCGTGCACTCGGCCCTGTAGCCATTCCAGATGTCATCAACGATGCCATATTCGCGGAGGACCATGATGAAATGGTTTTGGTCCGTGACATCGACGTCTCGAGCCTGTGCGAACATCATTTAGTTCCGTTCACAGGAAAGGTGGGTGGCATCCCAAGTTCCGCGTCACACACGATCAACTATTCTTAGGTTGCCATAGCTTACATTCCCAACCAACTCGTGCTGGGCCTTTCTAAACTCGCGCGGATTGCCGAAACATTCAGCCGCCGTCTCCAAGTTCAGGAGCGGCTGACCAAACAGATCGCGATTGCAGTTCAAGAGGCAATCAAGCCTCGTGGTGTCGCAGTCGTGATGGAAGCCACGTGAGTGCTTCTTACTGGTGGTCAGTGCACTCAATGTTCTATTCTCGGCAGTCACATGTGTATGACCATGCGTGGTGTTCAAAAACCGGGTTCCATAACCGTCACTTCGTGTATGCTGGGGTGCTTCCGGACACAGCAAAAAACCCGCGAGGAATTCCTGACACTCATGAAAAAGTGAACAACTGAATGACATACCCTCCACTACCCTACGATTCAACTCGTATAATCTGATTCAACTCGGAGCTGCCGTTACTACTACTTATCTAGTAATTTATTTAGAATCCCAACTTCACGTCTTAGTGGCGAGCCAACAAGTAGTGTAGCGATATACGTTGATAGGCATCTCATCTACAAGGATAATTAATCCTTTCTCGTTGATCGTGATTTATCCCCAGCCTGGGGGTCAATGGGGAGGGTCCTCTTAGCTAGTCCATGAGGATAACGGTTGCGAATGATCCTTGGTCGTTTCGGAGGCTGCGACGATAGATCGCCTCCCGGAATGCCATTGGACTCCCCGACATCCTTGTCTCGATCTGGGTGGAAGTGAGCTACGTTCAGGTTAGGAGCAAATGAGTGGTAATTCACCAGTTGCCGTTCGTTTCCTGCTGTCACGCTCGTCATCCTTTGACGAGGCATCGGACCGGTAAGATGCCGTGGGTGCCTGGGGAGCTGACCAAGCGGCCTCTTTCTCGCCTATCCTGGCACGTAAACTAGATCCAGCGTCTGGCGTGCCACCGGCTGTCGGGACCGGATATAAGTGTGGTCCATGATCACGCGGCGGGCCTTTCCAGTCACCACCACCTCGACTGGTACTAGGATCAATCTTGCCACCCCTGGAACCATCCACAGACGACATTGCCCTTGGGGCTGACGGGGTAGTAGGAGGCAATGTTTTAGGACCGTCGGGTATCCGCTTTTCGTTGGGCTGTTGAGAGACCTCATGAGTATGATCACGCTAGTGACTAGGACAATCAAACCTTTTCGACAGGTGGGCGATCTCCTTCAGTCGTTTGGGGTTCCGTTCGATGCCTATCGGAATCCCGCGGCCGATCGTGACTTTCCTTCTCAGAACGGCGGCCGCGCTCCTCTCTATGACCTTCCTTGCGGGAGCTACGCTTAGAGGTGCGGTCGATCTGTCAACGGGTTAGTAAGCCACATACACACAAGTAGTTACTGACATCGTCGTCGGCAAGACGTCGTCTTTTCCCTAAAGCATCGTCGCCAACCGGAGCAGTGGGACGGTGCCGAGTAGGGTCCGGTCGAGTAGGAAGTCGGGGCTCTGGCGTGGCGATAGAGGCCAAGGGTGCTAATACTTGGCTTGACCTGTCTCGGTCCTTGCGCGACTCGCGATCACGATCCTTGTCATCTCGACGGTGGCGATCCCTGTCCCGGTCTCTGTCTCTGTCGCGCTCTCTATCTCTGTCACGACGTTCCCTATCCTTGTCCTTGTCCCGCTCTTTGTCACGTTCCCTATCCCGCTCGCGCTCTCCGTGTCTGTCCCGGCCACGGTCTCGGTCACGTTCACGATCGCTCTCCCTATCCCGATCGCTCTCGCGAGTTGACGTGCGATGACTCGAGATCCTTTCATTTCGAGGAGCGTGAGCGGCACTGCTTTCTTTGCGGGACAGACGTAAGTCGTGTCGAGCATCCCGATCTTGGAGTCTCCCACTTCCATGGTCAACATCAGCTCCACGGTCAGAGCGGCGTTCGCCGCTTGCCCGACTTTCCACGCTATGGTTCCTGGTCCCAGGGGATGGGGTGCGTCGACGTGGTAATGGAGAAGGCGCTCCAGAACCAGGCTGGCTGCGGGCATCACCCGTCGGTCGCCGGTCATCAGACTTCTCTGATGTCCGGTGACTGATAGTTTGCTTGGCTGTTTCGCGGAGCTCTTGTGCCGAAAGCGTTTGACTGGGGGCCATCGGTGGTGGCATGACCTCCAGTATTTGTTTATCTTCGATCCTTGCCCTAGGAGATAGCGGGCGGTCTCGGGGGCTAAGAGTCGCAAGGGTCGACCGAGCAGGTCTAGGAGCATCTCTGACGGGAACTGGCGCTCGAATATCAAGAGGCATTTGAGGTAAGGAGCTCTGAATAGGAGCAGAAGGCTGCCGTGTCCCAAAGCGTGACGAGGCCGATTCTTGTTGAGGGTGAGGCCTTCCCTCGGTTGGAGCAACGTCGACATCCATCGCATCCTGTTTCACCTTGTTTTCAATGTCCGGTGCTGGCGATTCACTCCCCTTTTCTGGTCTTACTCGCCTCACCTTCTCGGGTCTAGGAATGCTTATTGCACATGACAATGAGAACTAGATTTCATGCTAGCGATATGCATACCTTTCTATGGCTAGTTTCGTCAAACTTGCAGGTGTGGATGGCCTTTCATCATTAGTTTGAGACATATTGCTTGCCGACTGAGCTCTCGGAGCCGATGGGACGCCGGGCACCGTGCTGATTTCGCGACGGGTGTCTGCTGTCACCGATCCAGCTGAACCGTTGGGTGCCGGACGCGGTTTGTCGGGAGGCTGTGACGCCAGCGGGCTAGGCTTCGGGGACAGAGCACCACTGTTCACCTGCAGAAAGCGATTAGTGGAAAAAAATCCGAGTTTAAAATTTCTTACTTTGGGAGGTATTGGCCGTGGAACTGCCCACTGAGGCTCGCGCTTCTTCAAAGCGGCAGAATAGCTGCAATACCATCAGAATACATCACTTGGGATAAATGAAAGGATACTCACGCTTTACTTAGTATCTTAAGATCGCCTCGTTCTTCCCCTTCAACTAGTTTGTCGATCATGTTATCGATGATGTGTCCGTACTCGCCAACAGCAGCTAGGGGAAAGACGGGAAGAATTTCCTTCAGGACGATGATGGCATTGTAAACGTGCATGAATTCTCCGGTTTCGATGCAACTGCAGAGACTCTTTGAAGACCTGTGAGTTCACTGATTTTGTCCGTGGCAGACCACCCACTCTTCCCAATTTTCTGTGCCATTTCCGTAAGATTTGTTTGAAGCCAGACCACGATAACAAGTCTTCAGGTAAAATGTTCGTAAGGTCCTTGTTGGTCCAGCGGGGCTGGAAGCCTGGGAGAAAGACAGTTTTCCCACCGATTTTCGTGCGGTTGTCCTGAGCAAAGAGCTGCTCGTCTTGTGCCCACTTCCATAGGTCCGTAAGAATACCCAACAAAAAACGCCCTATGGTCCAGTGATGCATCTCATAAACTATATGACAACACAAGTTGCGTACCATAATTCTTTGCTTCATATTCACTACACGAGAAAACTACCGTCTTGACGTGATCTCCGAGCAGCTATGTTTCAGAGCCATGAATCAGAATGTCCCCAGCAAGATCTTGACTCTAACCTTGTCGTAACACATCAATGTGGGGAAGCCCAGCGTTCCTTGCGTATGTATAACTTTAATGATTTGGGCACAGTAATCAGCATCCATCGGTGATAACAAACAGCGTGGTTGAATGCAGTGTTCAATAATGGCAGACGCCAGAACTGCATAACGGTGCTCCACTTGAATGTAGATACGTAGATAAGTCACTTGAACTGCTGAAGATGGGACAAACTCACCGTGGGCAAACCAGTGTTGCTTCTCTCGTGCTAATCGTTTCAAGGTAAAAACTCTCGAAGCTGTCTGCTCCTTGAACTCCTGCGCCAACGTGTTGACAAATGCATTACATCGATCACGTTTTGCCCTGTGCGAGCTGGCTGTGAGCCTCTTTGCGCGATCTGAAGAGCGGTCGGCGCTAATGTATTTGAGGTCCTCTTGCCGACTAAGGGTGCGTAACGCAGCTCCTTCTTCATCATACTTCGCTGCTGGTGGGGAGAGGTCGTACGTTGACAATTGCCAAAATGTTAGGTAGAAACCAGGGCTTAACAGTCTTGTTTAATCCAAAATTTCAGCTCAACTTCGCAGAACTTACCCAATCACATCAATCGCACTGCTCTTTGCGATCTTTCGTACGTCGTCGAAGAGCACTTCTAGGTCGGGTATCCAAGGGCTCTATAATGAGCGACGGTCATTCCACTAAGAATCAATTTCATTGAGATATAGTAAGCAAACCTCTGCAGCGGAGTTGGTTATATCCAGTTCCACATCCATCGCATTATCTTCATTGCCTTCTGCCAGTGGAACCTTTTGTTCAGAATTATCTCGGGGCGTGTTGGAACCGCTCAGCAACTCTATGCGTGATGCGGAGGCAGATGGATCACGTTTTGCCGCCAAGCGAGCCTTCAGGCGCTTCTCTGCTTCTTCATTAGCGACGCGTTCCTTCTCTTGCATCGACAAGGCAGTTTTCTATATATTCTGTAAGCACTTAGTAACTTATGGGGACTCGAACGATTACCAAGAGAATGCTGTTCAACATCGGACGAATAATTTGCATGCATATTGGAGCAGAAATCCCATATATGTCCCCGAGCTCGGCTAGAGAAGGAAGGATTCTCTTGGCATAGTCTTCAGGGCAAACAACAGCTGCAGAAGTAAGAAGTTCCAAGTACTGTAGCAGTACACCGTGGATCTGAATTGGACAAGTGACTGTGAGTCCAAGATGCGAACACGACATGACGCGCAACCTACGGTGTCGAACAGACTTGCGAGGGACTTCAGATGGGTGTCTGGAGCCTTGAAAACGCAAGACTGACGTTGCTGCGCAACCTGAATAAGGAGAGGCAGTGCCAAAGATGCTTCCAGCAGGCTCTTCCCCAGTCGCGAAGGTCCCTTCAGCGCTGCGTCGCCAGGATCCAGACGAGCACCTCGAGTTGTGGAAGCAATTGCTTCAATGCGTAGCGCTGGACCACCAGCCATCGCAGCAATTTGCGAGTCCGAGAGACTCGGAAGAGGTTCAATGCCAGCCATTTTCCAGATCAGCTCACGAAGAACCGCTATTTCTGTTGTCTGGCCGTTGTATAGCTGATGTACGACGTATTTCAAAAGTGGCGACAAATCTGCACTGTATCGACGAAAGAGCATGCCGGTGAATGATGCGAGACCTGCTGCTGTCAATAAAATGCAGTGAAATTGCACAACCAAACCCACTTTGTAGCCAATCAGAGATGTTAACGCCGTCATCCTTCACCCTGTTCTTATAAGGATTGGAGAGCGCTTCGAGAATGATGTATACCAGTACGTCAAACCCCATGTTGGTCACATATCGTAGCGCCTGGATAACAACGCCTGCGAGATTGTCGTATGCCATGATCTGATTTACTGCGTTTGTGAAGAAAATGCAGGGGTTCGAATGAGCTAGTTTTGCCACAGTGCCAGAAAGCGCGTCGATAGTCTGGTGAGACAAGCGACGCAATATTCCTTTTGATTCTCGATCAGCTTGCACTTGACGTATGCGAAGTTCCGGGTGCGAGTTGTACATGCTCATCTTCCATTCCCCATAAAGTCTCCAGCGAGTCGTTGTTTCATACTGCCGAATGATGTTCCAAATCTCAACAGTGCAAACAGCATTTCCTCGAATAAGAGGCAAGGAGGGGAGGAAGTATAACCTCAGAAGCTTGAACCAGAATAAACGAACAGGGTTTGGAGGGTCCGGCTCCCCCGTAGGCCTCTTAGTCACGGGATCAAGAGTAGCCTGAAAGGAAAATAAACATACTGGCTATCCGCGAAGAAAAAGAGAGATTACCGTGGACATTAATTGAGATCTTCCTAGACGCGTAACTTTCGAAACAAACAACAGATCGCGAGTTATGTGAAGTCCAACGAAACTCATGAGGGGTTCAATGACGTCAACCATATCCTCGAATGTCGTTGATAGCGGAACCCTCTCCGACCAATCAGGGAAGAAGAATACGAACTCTGTCGTAGATGTGTTGGGAGGAGTCGGCGCAACTAACGTCAGTTGGGGCTTGCGGATAGGTGCGAGAAGAACACCAGCAGATCCGTATCGAGCACGAGGCTGAGTAAAGCTGGGATTCCGTTCTTTGAGTACGAAAGTCGCGTCGTAGAGTGGTGCGATAGAATGCCTGAGGATGCGGAGGACCAAATCTGCGAGTTCTACATGAGCGTCTACGAACCACGGAAATTTGCTCAAGATCGCAAAAGCAGGACGCAAAGCGCCAACAGAAAGAAGAGCGTTCACAAGAGCTGCCTTCTGGTTGGGAGACTTCCAATCTTGGGCTTTCTTGGTTTCCTCGCCAGGGTCAGAACGCGCTTGGGAGCCAGAGTTGGTCGACTCCAGGGGAGCAGCCATGGCTAGTTGCGTGATCTTGGAATCTGCAATTCTTTGTTGAACCTGATCCAGGTAATCCATGTGGTACGAGTTCATGTCTTCATCAAGTGGTGACAACTGAATGTTTGGAATGTAGTCGTATCCATCCACACGATAAAGTCAACGTACGTGGGGATATAGCTCCTCGAGAGAAACAAAGCCTTCCCTTATCAAGATGGCGGCGGCGAGATACAGGCCTTTTGGAAATTGTTCGTGAACATCGGGACCCTATGCTGAATCAGAAGAGAAAGACGCAGAAAGCACATGGCAAACCTGATAATAAGCGAACTTGAAGCCAAGGACTTGAGCGAGTACCCGCGACTCAGGACCGCTTGAAACTGAATTCAGCCCTTTGTGGCTGAGAGACACAGTTTCGGCAACTGCGAGAATCTCATCAAGCGATTTCCCTCGATATTGGTCGGAAGGAGTAGGTGGCATGCACACATCGAACTTGCCAGACATGGAGCGCCTTATTGAACTAGCCCACGGGGAAAACGACAGGAGGGAGAGGAAGAAAGTGTAATGAGTAGTGATGTTGACGGTCAGAACATCGAGGATGACGTCCAAGGCGCGATTAGGATCAAGGTCGAAATATCCAATAAGACCCATAATCTTGTCCCATGCCAGTCGCGAGCGGTCTTCTATCGATGCGGCGCTCTCGACGGGTCGGCCATCTTGCGGAGAATGCGAAGATCCTAAGGAGCTCATGACCTCCACGCATAGTTTACTGTAGCCTTCGGACTGCTCGCGCAGAAGGTTGAATTTGTTTTGTTTGTAACTGAAGAGCAATCACGAAGTTAACCTAATGCAACGGAAAGAGAAACTCACAGGAGACCAGTTCTCGTCCTAATCTCTTTCTTGTCAAAGGACGACCGGTCCAATACAAGGCCTATGTTGGCAAGGAGACTCAAATCGAGGCGCTCCCGACATATAGCAACGTCGATGATTCCAGCAAACTGGATAGAAGGTGGGCTCAGTATACTGCAGGCACTCGCTGATGCTCACCAGGAGTCTCTTGACGACATCAACGAGACGTTCCTTGTCCCGCTCGGCAGTTTGCTTTACTTCTGCGGCCTTATGCGAGTCAGTGGTGGTAATTGTCTGTTCTACATTTGCAATAGTAGCTTTGGCATCCGTCACAACTTCATCCAACTGCGCGTCAAGTGACCAGATGATGTCAACAAGCAATTCTCCGAAGAAAGTGTCGCTCTTTATAGGCCTAGATTGCGCGGATGACGAAGGCAAGGAAACCAGCACGGAGCGTACGAAGTCGACGAAACCTTGGGGGGTCAACCAACCACCTGGAGCCCAAGTCTTAAGAGCAGCAACTATCAGGGTATGATATGCCGTCGTGAGCGTATCTGCGCTGGCCAGGTCCGTGGGGCTTGTATGAGCTGGAAGAAGGAAGCTTCGGCTGCAGGCCTTATGTAGTTAAAAATGGCACACAAACGACTGTTGAGCATACCATTCAGTCTCCCCACTCTTGGACCATTTTTCTAGACAACTATTGACCTTGTCGATAACATTCATGACCGTGCTGTCCGAAGCCCGAAAGAAGTGTGAGCACGAGCGCAAGTACAAGGCTACTGAAAGCTCGCTCAAAAGTCGAGCGTGGTCATTATTGACTTCTATTGACGTCTGTTGTCCAAAGGCCTGTGTTTCAAACAAACTCGCGATTCCGACTCGGAGCGAAGAGAAGCGAAACCTTGAGTGACTTCAGCAAGGTGTTGTAGATCCAGCTGCATGTCAATGTCAAAGATGTATTTGTATATTTCCATTATTAGTCCGACCTAGCGGCTCGTAAGTTGTAACTGAGGTAAATGTGGATCCTATGAATGACGTCGTATAAAATTCGAGTACTAAGCTCGCACCGGGAAGCGGACACGTTATAACAAAGGGCGAAAACGGGGCTCGGTCGCCGGTCGATGTCTATGAACACTCCGACCGGTAACTCCCTTTGCAGGTTAGGATGCCCTCGTCGTGACGATCCTTTGGTCCAGCGGCACGCTCAAGGGCGTAAGTGTAACACCCTCAATTGGTTTCGGGCAAGTGCCAAAGTCCGGCCTGAAACTCACGTCGCCGCGTGATGGGCATCATGACCGATCTCGAACCCTTGATGATAGCAAGATCCCCATGACGCCATAATCGTACATCACCTCAACCGCGAGAGGCTGGCAGTTGGAACTACCCGACTAAAATCGGTCTTTTAGGCTTGTGTAATATCTCTCGTGCTCAGCACCCAACCTGCAGCAGCTACTGTGACACTCATACCATCCGTATAGTTCCTTCCTTGGATACTACATGCTCGATCTGTCGCAGTTCGGGCGTCGAACCCGTGCGTTTGCTGGTTGGGTCGTTGTAACGGGTGATGGTCTTTGCTACTCACGCGTGGGCCGATGAATATCAGAAGTACGTCGTTCTTCTTCTGTACTTAGATATTTAACTGGATGGACTTCAGTGACTCTGCTTATGCAACATACGCATGGCTGTACATTTCTGCGGCCTCCTGGATGCCATGTGGCAGACCGTATGTTGGCCATAGACTATATCGAACGATCTGGTGAAGCTTGCTATGTTCACTGGGTTCTGTGAGTCATTCTGGTTGTCAATCAGAAGTGCACTCAGTATTCGCAGATGAAAGCTTGCAATCCGCCGGCGCTGCTGGTGTATGGCATGCAGATGCCGTTGCATCACCGTAAGTGCTTCTCCCCTGGTAGAGTACAGTTGAGGTGGACGACCCACCCAATAGTTACTAGAGCATATTCATCTCCACATGGGTTTTGTGTGTCACAGGGTGGTATGCGCCCTTCCAACGATTCATTACCGTGTCAAGGACCATACCGACTTGTATGACGTGGAATTGTTCGTGTTTTCTGCCTCCTTGTTTTGACCAACTCTGACCATCTGACTCTAAGCCAAGGTTGACGACGCCCCTTAATTTACATGTTGAGTTTAAGTCATTCGCTGAGGACACGTTCATCTCTTTTCGGGCACTGCCCGGTCTAGCAATGAAACCAGGCCATTAACACTCTTGGGCCACGCCGTCGCACTGCGACACTATTTTGATTCGAGTAGTTCTAGTCAGAAGTCGTGCTGTAAGACACTTTTCCGCTATTGAGAAGACTTACCAGTCCAAGGAGCAGTCGGGTAGTATCTGCAGCGCATTCATCTTAGCTCAGGTGAAAGTGTTGCACAGTCAGTTCGACTCTAATGTGCAACTGTCCATTTTGTCACAAATCGCGAGGTCGTAAATTTCAATGAGTTTACCCTAGCAGCCTGATTAGATGCGAAGAGGACTGGGGCTGTTCAGCTGAAGCCATCATGCTCGCTCTCTCCCATCTGACGAAGTAATGGAAGGTCAAGTTTGTTACCTGACACCCTCCTCCCCAGGTCCTCAACGGCTCGCTGAACAGTCGCTGTGACCTCGCTGCGAATGGCATTCAACCGCGTACGTCGTTTAGCCTCCTCGTACTCGACGAGCGGACGCTCCATCGACCCTCTCACATGCGATGCACTATGAAGCCCTGACACACTCGGTAGTCCAGTATTGTTCCAGTCAGAGGTCATTTCTGCGCAACACGATAGAAAGGGCTTGAGCTTGCGTGCAGCATTCAAGGCGGCCATAAGTTTCTCAGGTGCTATCGGGTCGCCGAATGCGACACCGAGATGGACACCCATCTTTGGGAAGTACTTGTAAGGGAACGGGCGATGCTCGGGCATCAGTTTATCGAAACCTGTGAGTATGTAAACAGACGCGCGCCACGTATGCCAGTAGGACATCCTTACCCGTGAGCCACAAGGGTATTATTAAAGGTGGGATCTCCGTCTCCATGATGATCCGGCCACTGGTAAGAGACGTGTCGTAATGTGAACGTATAGCGCGGCGTGACGGAGAGCACATACATGCCCCATTTGAACCGAGGTAAATGAGCGATACCATCGGTCTGTGGATACTCAGCGGACTGATGTACCTTTCCCTCGCCAAACATGTGCAGCTAGTACGAAATCGATGAGAATGACGAATACCAGGACAACAAGACGGACCCAGTGACCCTTGTTCAGTTTCTCGATAGCCATATCGAGAGCAGGTTGCCAGATACCGTTTCCTCGAAAGGTTTCTATTACCTGGCCGGTGCGAAAGAAAGCCGAGGAGAGACTTTCTGACGCCAAACGAAGGGTTCAGCGGGAGGGTAGGAGAAGACTTGATCTCGACTGCACTGACGGGTTGGTGAACATGATGTCCGAGGCACCCAAAACCCATCGTGTAGTATGCGACTTGGTGAAGTGTTCGCATGGCAGTATACCCCAGATCAGGGGATCATCGAGACTAATTAACGAGGTAAGCGGCCGAACATCGACGAGAGGGACGTCAACGGACGTGGACAGGTGATTGGATACTGTAGCTGAGGTTACAACGATTGGAATTCACGCACGAACTTGGAGACACACCGGTTACAAGACCTTGATTAGGTCTGCGTCGGCTGGTGAGTGCTTCTAAGAGAAGGGGTAAATTGCTGACGGTGATAGAACAAAGGCCGGAGTTGAGAAAGGTCTTGCAAGTGAGCCCTACCGCTGATATGACGGCGGATGACAGAAGTTGGGACATGCTACTGCTGACTAAGCGACCAGTATTTTCCATGCACGGCTTCGCTCCCTCCTCCGAGTCTGTACGCTGTGCCTCGCCAAGGCCCTTTCGCGTGCCGAGCGCTGCCTCCTCCATGCTTGCTGCGTTCTTCATATCCTTCCTCTCTGCCTTCTTGCTGCTATGTCTCTTTTCCCCCGCAGTGAGAAAGTCGATCATGGAGGGAAGCGACACTCTCGATGTACATGAAGCTGAACTTGCATTGGTTGCATCTCGTACGTGCTGTCATTTACTGCCGTTCGATCGGCCACCCTCATCGCCGCGCAGGAAATCCGGTCAGAGAGGGCGGTCCGCCCGCATGCATGGCAAAATTGATCATGCTGAGACACAAAGTGAGTTTGCATCTTGCCCGCTCCATTCCAGGTGCCAACTTTCCTAGATACAGACCAGTGCACGTAAACGCAGAAGTCCAACGTCCACACGTCAGTCACGAAACTTCACACTCGTTCAACCTTTGCGTCCTCGCACTACCTGGGTCCGCTTTGGAAGACCCTTTATGGGCAAACAGAACCATTAATCACCGGTTCATACCCGAACGCTACGATAAATATACTTATTTGAACCTTCGAACTTATACCAACGCACTCGGGTATTTATCACGGCGATACCCCTTTTTTTTTTCTAGAGCTTTCCTCTTCTCTCGAGTGCGAATTCTGTGCATCTTGTTGTCGATTGCTCCATCTTGTTACATTTGTGCATATTAGGATTCATTCTTTACTGGCAGGGTCTCACATGTGTGGTTATCAGTTACGGGAGTACAGAACTAGATAAAGAAGTGCTATTTGTAGAAAAAGTGGTTGCCTATGCAAATTTGCCTGTCCTGTTAGATACCGTCGACAATAAACTCGGGGTCTTCTTCGTCTTGCGTGCCTCTCCAACGGTCGCTGCACTCGGCGGTTGTGCTGACCTCAGTGACCCACCGCCGCTCTTGACCTTGGTATGCCCAGTAACAGCAGTGCTATTGCCCGATCGTCCTGTGCCCTCGTACCGGCTGTTCTGATGTTTGGCCCAGGACGTCAGCTGATTACGTTCTTGCTCGTCCTCTTCATGCCGCTTAGGTCGCTGATGGACAGACATGAGATCATGCAAAATCTCTGCTGGGACGGACCTACGTCCGTATCAAAGTCCATCTGACCAACGTTCGGATGACGAGCCAGTGAATTACTCCGCTTCACCACCTTCACGCGAACCGTGTCGTCGACCTCAGTCGTCGTGAACCGGTCAATCCAACTAGTGTCTTTGGGGTCCATCACCTCGATTTCCTGAAATGCTGGGTCGGAGAAGTCTAAGAAGTATACGATCATACTGACATGATTATTTTGTGCAATCTCGCGCACGCGTTGCCGAACTTCATCCACAGACACCGTTTCCTGCTTCTCAGGCTCTGCAGTTTGGGTATCATCACCAGGCATTGCAATGTCTTCGCGCAAATGCCTTAACTCGTCGTCTTCATCGATGAGGTCTTGATGATATGTATCGTAGAATGCCCTTGTCTCTTTATTTTGCCCTGGAATCCTACGTCAAGTCACAGATAACAACTGGGTAACCAGTCACCCACCTAGGGCTTCCAGACTATCGCTCTCAATCTTTCGTTTCTTGTGGATTCGCTGGCGAATACGACGCGCCTCGTCATCATCATCATCGTCACCCTCGTCGTCGAGGTCAATCCCCCTGCCACGGCGCTTTATGCGGAACTTGCCCTCGATAGCATCTTGGTGCAGCTTCTGAAGGTGCTGGTCATCTTCTTCTACGTGCTCTCTACCAGGAGAACTCGTTATCAAACAGTAAGGACAGAGATCTTCCAACTCACCTGTGTTTCTCTACGACAAGGTCTGCAGCCTCAGTTTCAGCATCCATAGCCGTGTCATCCACGAGGCCCTCAACGACTTTGTCTTGATCGTCATTTTCCTCCTCTTCATCGCCATCTTTCTTCGGGCCTCCAAAGCCAAACATGTCGTCCTCGTCCGACTCCTCGGCTTCCACTGCCACGAATTCGGATTTTTCAAAAATCCCTTTCTGTGCTTTGGACGGCGGTTTCGGGACTTTGCCAAGGATGTCGAACACGCTCGATTTGGTGACTAGATTGGTATTTATCCCGCAAGTTTTCTGCTCCAATGGCGAAGGGCTGCGTTTGTGTAATCGTCTCAGTGGTAGCTCTGGAGATGGTTCCTGGGAAATGGTAAACGATAGTGTGCGGAGGGGAGCGCGAGCGCTCAACAGTTGTGCTGGCGTAGGCTGGAGCTGAGTTCCAATGAACTTGGAAGCTTGAGATGGTGTCATACGATACACCGGAGGGTTTGGATCTTCGGGGCGAGTTTGTGTGAGAAATCTGGTAAGAAACATGGAACCAGTCAGACGTAGCAACCCCCCGACGAGCTACGCATACCCATGGTCGTTGACATAGAGGACTTGCTTAGGTCTGTCATTTTGTATAGCTGCCGTGACGACGTATTCTTGCTCTTTCTCAAATATATTTTCGGCTTTCTGCTTTTGGGTCTCGCTAACCTCAAGGGCGGGCTTCAGTCCAACGTCGAGCGTCAACGATAATTCATCCTTTGCAGTCTTGTGGACAGGTTTCGTCAAGAATTGGTCTTCAGCCTAGTTGGACGCGTAGATCAGTAAGTAAAAGGGCATGGGCGACGAAGGCGCGGAACAACTTACAGAGAACAGTTGAGAGAATCCTCCATTTGGAAGAAGATTGATAGGGACCAACGAAGGTTCAGGGCTGACTTGCCTGTGCAACCTTTCCAGAAAGGAACTTGAAGGTGACTTGAATCCGCACGGATCGTTCTCATCGTTCTCCGAATCCAGCGAAAAACGAGACACCCGGCGTATGCGCTCGCTCCGCAAAACTGGTGGTGATCCAAGGCTAAGAGTCGACGTAGAGGGGCGAGGTGGTGATGACGCTGCGCTATGCAAAAGGCTTTCTGTGAAGGCAGAATTGGCTGCAGGGCAAGACGAGAAAAGATCATCCTCGTCTTTCGAAATATCTTTCAGTGGCGACCGGATATCCCCTTTTGGTGAACTTGGGATGTCATTAAGGTCGCTGGCCGAAGCGGCTGAGAGGTTCCTTCGGCTGCTACCCTCGATCATGTGTGGCGATCCCACTCTCGAACCAAACGATATCCCCGAAGATGACAACTCGTAGCGTACGACAGCCTTATTTTCCTTGTCTTCGCTGCGATCGTACATCAATCTGGCGCTGTTCTCCTTGTCATTCTCATCCTCGGTTTGAGACTCTATTGAAGAAACAGAGTCCCTCTGCAAGCTGGGCAAATCATGATGGTTAGAGTGCCCCTCTTCATCGTCAGATTCCACGACAACGCGAGGATGCCGCTGGCCAGGTTTGTGGTATCTCAGAGGTATGAGAAATTCCTCTTCTTCGTTTTCTTGGGACTGTGGAACCTGCAGTGACACCATGGTACTGCCTGGGTCATCACGACCTTCGTCTAGATCCATTGGTTCAAGGCTGCCAGACCCCCGTAGATCTGGGGTATAATCTTGGTCGCTCTCATCGTCGCTTACGTCGGCTTCAACTACACCGCCAGACTCCGCAGCCTTGAGACCTAACTCAGCATACGCCCCAACCCGCTGTGAAAGTGTGATTTCCGGGCCTTCACCATCATTACCTCGTGACAACTTGCCACCTCCTTTGATCCACTCTTCTTCTTGCCGTTTGATGGACTTTAATTGCTCTTCGACGTGTTGCGTTATCATCAACTGATCCAGTTGCATCTTAGTGAGATGACCCCTGGAGTTATTCCCTTTGCGCACAAAGGATGGTTTGGCATATTCCTGTAATTCTCGTCTCGAAAGCTTTTGAGGAGAAACGGGGGTAGGGCGAACACTAGGGTGCTTGATTCTCCGTAACGTGGCCAAGTCCTTAACTGGGCTACCATGAGCCTTGTTCAGTGTTCGTTGGGCGGCTTCCTCATCAGCAACGGTATGCATGTCATCTTCGACAATCAGCAAGTCGTCGTCTTCGTTTTGCACGTCAAGGATTTCGCTTGTGTGTGCATGTTGCAACGCGACTTGTTTCATTGTCTGCAGCCTTTGCTGCTTTCCATTTGTTCGGATCATAGAAGTTACTGACAGCATCTCGTCATCAGAATCGCCGGCCGCTGGAGGGAGCACCTTCCCAGAAAGTGGCTGATTGCCCGTTCCAGCGTGCGTGGAGGTCGGCAAGAGCCCCATAGGCAAGCCAAAAGTATTATTCGAAGTCACCATTTGCGTTGACCGGTCAGTTGGAGATGAGAATTTCTCGATCGGATCCGAAGGCAGCTCTGTGCCTGAAGTTGGGGCCGCAATGTTATCCCGCCTACGAAAGGGATGAGCACTGTTATTAGTTGACCGACAATATTACCAAGCTTACCGAAGCCCGGCAAAGAATGTGGCCAGCGAGTGTTTGTGTCCCTGGGTACGTGCAATTTCCACAGGGCGATTAGCCCCAATTCGAGAGGATTCGAACGCAGCCTCGCGTCGATCCTTCCTGGTCGGAGCCTACAGTCTCAACTTTTCAGTACTGGACAAATTACAAGCTGGCCCGATCGAGTGTACCTTTGTCTTGGGCCGTACGGAGGGATCGCTTTGCCTCCCTCTCTTTGACTTGGCTGGAAGTCCAGCAGCCAAAGGTTCGTCAAAAACGAGCGGGAGAACGTCACGAGCGGGTGCCTTTCCCTTCATATGTCTGCCTAGCATCGAGATTTCCCCGGAAGTGGGCGGTGTTGGCGACGAACGGGAGCGAGGCGTCGTAATTGCGTGCCGAACGGGTGAAACGGAAGACGATTTGCTTTGTACCTCCGCCTCTGAATCAGAGAGAACAGGGTTGGAGACTCTTCGCGCACGTCGGTGCACAGGGGGTGACTCGAGTGGATGTTCCTGGAATGAAGTGGCGTGACAAGAGGTCGGAGACAGAGGTAGCGAGGCAGGGGAGGTGTTTCCGGAGGAACGCACTTGATGTGAAAGGAACGGAGTGCCCATGGAGACGCTTCGAATGTCATTCACTTGAGATGATGCAGCCTGTACGACTTCGCGGGGTGGAAACACGCCTGGCATGCATGACTGGGCGTTGCGCTCGAACTCTTCATCAAGTTTCTCCAATTCGCGCCGGAAGCCGAATTGGAAGGAGCCCGTTCCACTTGGACTGCGAGAGGGTTCAGCGTCAGACGCGTCGACAGACAGCGACGGCGCTGTGGGGGCATGGCAAACGGTGCCAGACAAGTGTTGTTGCACGGGAAGGGCAGAGGAGTTATTCGACCGCCTGCCGTAGACGACCGGGGCACGCTTTATGGACTGGTCGGGTGCGTCGTGCATTCTTGGGGGTTTGGCGAAGAGGACCGTTGGTAGACGTGACGTACTACGTCCCACGAAGAACGTGACCGAGCGCGTTTATGGCAACTGTCGCGTCGCGTCCTCCTCCCCGCCACGCCGGCTTCTACGCGCACACTGCACGTTTGCGACGCGTCCAGCACATTTGCTGTAGGCTCCTGCGCGGAATGCGAGAGGTTTTTCTCGTGGGAACAGTAAAAACAGGGGCTGTTCTAAACTGGATGTACTGTACAGTTCATCAGCCACTTCCGGCAAACTCCGGGAAAGATCATCATCGTCTGCGTCTCTTGCTCCTCGTCGTCGACGTTCAAGATGAGGTGCGTGCACACCCACACCATCGCGCTCGTCGTTCACGTCTCTGTTTTATAGTCACCGCAAGGTTTGCGTCCTCCCCGATCTCCAGCGTTCAATCCACTTACCATAGCGTCTAGTACGAAGCACCCCGTCACGGCTCCCTTGGTTTTCTCCCCCGCAAGCGTGCCGCACGTCACCGCGGAAAGGTCAAGTCATTCCCAAAGGTCGGTTTACTCCCCCGTCCCATTCAATCCTCTAAATCTCTGCCATCAGGATGACCCCAAAAAGCCAGTTCACTTGACCGCCTTCATGGGCTACAAGGCTGGCATGACCCACGTCGTTCGTGACCTCGATCGCCAGGGTTCCAGTACGTGCCCTATATTCATGTCGCTCCTTCCACCTCACCCCTTCGCAGAGATGCACAAGCGCGAGATTGTAGAGGCCGTCACGATCGTCGAAACACCCCCATTGATCGTTGTCGGTGTCGTTGGTTATGTCGAGACTCCTCGTGGTCTCCGCACGCTCACCACCGTCTGGGCGTCTCACCTCTCCGACGAGGTGAAACGTCGCTTCTACAAGAATTGGTACCGCTCCAAGAAGAAGGCGTTCACCCGCTACGCGAAGAAACACGCAGAGGACGGTGGCAAGTCCACCACTCGCGAGCTCGAACGCATTCGCAAATACTGCACTGTCGTCCGTGTCCTTGCACACACCCAGATCCGCAAGACAGGCCTCAGCCAGAAGAAAGCCCACCTTATGGAAATTCAGGTCAACGGTGGCACCATTGCCGACAAGGTCGAGTTTGCACACGGCCTGTTTGAAAAGCCTGTCGACATCACCGCTGTGTTCGAGCAA
Source organism: Strobilomyces dryophilus (assembly GCA_038089955.1). Classification (NCBI taxonomy): domain Eukaryota; kingdom Fungi; phylum Basidiomycota; class Agaricomycetes; order Boletales; family Boletaceae; genus Strobilomyces; species Strobilomyces dryophilus. The sequence goes on along the minus strand of JBBPLT010000007.1, from coordinate 81,688 downwards.
AACGAGGTTATCGACGTTATCGCTGTCACCAAAGGCCACGGTTTCGAGGGTGTCACCCATCGTTGGGGCACCAAGAAGCTTCCCCGCAAGACTCACAAGGGTCTTCGCAAAGTTGCTTGTATTGGTGCATGGCACCCTTCCAAAGTCATGTTCTCTGTGGCCCGTGCCGGTCAGAGTGAGTACATTTCACGACATCGAATCGAAAAGGTTGAGCTGACTGCGTGTATAGACGGCTATCACCACCGCACCGAACTCAACAAGAAAATCTACCGCATTGGCCTTGGTTCCGATGACTCTAATGCTTCGACAGAGTCGGATATTACCAAGAAGGCGATCACACCAATGGGTGGCTTCCCGCATTATGGTGTAGTAAAGAACGACTTCTTGATACTGAAAGGCTCGATCCCTGGTACCAAGAAGCGTGTTATCACACTCCGGAAATCGTTGATGACACACACGTCGCGCCGGGATCTCGAGAAGATTACGCTCAAGTTCATCGACACGTCGTCCAAGTTTGGTGTAAGTGGTCATGTCCTCAGGCTTTCTCGTGTGCCAGCTGATGTGTCGCGCAGCATGGTTCCTTCCAAACTGCCGAAGAAAAGGCAGCGTTCCTGGGAACGCTCAAGGCTAAGGATTGATTCCATGCACCACGTACTAGTTAGGCATTGTGCTCGTATACATCTTAATTGCATTTTCTCGAGCGAATTTCGGATGAATTGAAATTTTACCGCGGCACGGTGGCGCTGCTTGAGCGGGCGAGCAGGCCTTGTCGCAACCTTGTCGTGTCAGTCTCGGTACGTCGACTGCATGCGCTCATGGAGAGAACTAATTGCTCACTGCACTCCAAGGATGACTGCACTCGACACTTATGCTCACAGGGTCCACGTCGGGCCTAAGATCTTTGCCTGCATTGTCCTCCCAACTCTCATGCAGGCTTTGGCGGTGTCCAGCCCATTTCGTGAGAGCCCATTTCGCCGCCTTCGTCCCTCTGCTACGCAACAGAGCATTGTCTACTTCATGTCATCCTCGAAGCATGTGGGAAGAACGAAACGGACTAGGGGACCACGATTTCCCCTCGACGAATGGTTCGAGCGCTCACTGGCTTCCTATTGGCCCCGTTGTTTCTACCAGTGGGACACATTCCTTCAATTGCCAACCCGTCTCGTCTTTTGCGCCAGCGCTGTCTGCAGACAACGCCAGCATTGTTCGTGTCGCTGGCGTTGTCACGCAAGGCTGCCAACAGCATGGGCGCACGTCACGCGCCCGAGGACCTCGCGAAGCTCCCAATTGCACCAAAAGAAAATGTCCTGCTCAGAGGCGTCGCACGCTTCTATGGGTCATGCTCACATCAAAGACACCCAATCGTGCGTGGGCGGCTTACGAAGAACTGCTTGCGCACCAGGTCCCGATACCCCATCACCTCCTCCACCAATTGGCGCGACTCCTTGCGACCATCAGACCCCGTACCCGTACCGTTCATCTCCAGCTTCTTTCCGTGCTGAAGACTCTGGTGCACAATCATGGCCGGCTACGCTCGTGGGAGTGGAATACGCTCATAGACAGCGCCGGAAAACAATGGCACAAGACGCGAATGGAAGACTACGAGTACTCGCTCGATATCTTCAATAAGAGAGGCGTCCTGCCTCTTACGAATACTGAAGAGGCTACCAACGCCGAGGTAGATTCGTCTGTGACGGGACTGAAACCAGATATCTGGACGTTTACTATCCTTCTCTCCATCGCCACTCGTTCCAACATACCACTCGCTGTTCGTCACGCATCGTCTCTCCTACTCGCCTCGGGTCTTACACCAAATCGTTATACTCATCTATGCTTGATCCGCTACTTTGCCTTCCGGAACGACCTCTGCAGCGTTCGCTCCACGCTGCGCAAGATGACAGAGCAAGGTCTGGAAGTCGGCTTGGACGGGGTCAATGCGTGTTTATGGGCCTATGCACGGAACGGGCGGTTCGACGTCGCATTCCCCATTTACCGCGCGCTCCGCAGCAACGTCAAGCTTGCGCTCGACTTCAAGGGACATGACATTGAGGAGGATGCACGTTATATCAGCGATACCGTTGGACTCGATATCCTAGACAACTTACAACCCGACGAGATTACCTACACGACGATGATCCAGACCCTCGCCTATCACGGAGACCTTAGGAACGCTCTCAGCGTCTTTGTCGATATGCTTTCTATCCCAGATCACAGAGGAACTATACGCAGGGATGCTGCAACGTCGATGGCGGCCTTCAGGGGACTTTTCCTCGGATTTGCGCGCCATGGACGAGACCCAGACCACCGCTCGGTGAGGGCGGAGTCCATTGCAAGGCTTTTCCCATCTTCACAGGCTAATTGGGATCAGGACACTCTTGACGCTGTATTCGCTGCGTTTCTGCAGCTCCCAGCTCTCCCGAAACCGACGGAGAGAGTCCTTTACTGGATCCTTGTCGGATTTGATAAGACGAGCGGCAATGATTGCGCCAAGCTCCGCGGAGTATGGAGAAGGTTGGAAGCCAAGTACGGCGGTGGTTGGGGCGGACGTCTGGAGGAAATCAGGAGGACCATCTTCCCTCCATAGCTACCGCGACGATTGGTACGCATACGCGTCGGTGGGTAGGTATTCAGTCTGAGTACAGCTAGTTATGTAGGGTTCCAGGCATCCATTGTCGTGATCGCGCGTTAAATGTCCTCGTCCCCATTATCCCTCCTCCATTGAACGAATTCGTCCCATCCGACCACGCACTTTCTGCTCTGGTACCTCCGAAGACGGATACTTCGCCGTATCTCTTCGGTGATGGTCCCATTCCAATCGGCCTTCCGGATGGCGCTATCGATGGCCTCGATCTTGTCCCACCCCTGCTCGACCATGACGTCGGGTAAGTAGGTAGCCGAAAGCGTCTGCTTCGAGAAGAAGCGCGGCAGAAAGGACGAGGAGGAGAGGGGAGAGGGCGCGGACGAGTCCGTGGAGGGGTATATCGACGGATTCGGAAAGCTGATGTGTATCCCATGCACGCCGACCGTCCAGTCGAGGTACGACGCGCCATCCTCAAAGTCAGTTAAGAGCGAGATCCTGCGGGACACGTGGGGCAACGGTGCATGAGCGACCCGGCGCACGCGGCCGCAGGCTGCGCAGAGGATGGTACGCACCCGCATTCGAGCAAGGGGAGCTCCTTGGCTTCGATCTTCCTGAATCGGGAGTCCTGGAAGGCGCTGATGAGGGCATACTCAGCGATGCCGTCGCGAATTGGCATGGGCTCGAAGTTGCCTATGCAGCCCCTCAGCTTGGATGCACGCCCTGGGCGAGAAGAGCGGGCGTTCCAAGTGACGAAGAGGGGACTAGAGGACGGCGATGAGCGCAGTGGAGATGGAAGGGCGACGACGTACAACTTGTCGTCCGGGAATGCGGGGGGGATCGGGGTACTGCGTGTGAGGGAGCAATAGAGGGCATCGAATGCATGGAAGCAGTGCTGTGGGGTGCAGGTCTTGTCCTCGACTGCTGTCGGACCTCCCGCAGGGTCGACGGGGAGGACAGACATGGCGGCCAAGAGACAAGGTCACCCGGACCCTTCCTATCTGGGCAGCCTGAGGTGATGGAACAATTGATTGCCGAATGTCGACTATGAACACACGGTTAATATGTGCCTATGTAACGTAGAATATATGGTATAAAGAGATAATTCAGAATCGAATAAAAGTAGGAGGAAAGGATGTGGGCCTGGCAAGGGTACACGGCGTCAACAGAGGCTAGGAACCATAAAAGTCATAGCAAGGAGATGGGAGCATGCCAGAAACGAGCACAAGACAAGTCGTTGTCATGAGGAACAGCAACTCCAGCCTCCTGACGTGGAACGGGCTTTCTCGCGTGCTTCTTCTTCGTCTGCCTGAGCTGCCCATGTGGGTGTGCTTGGCGCCGTCAGAAGCACGCTGTCGCGCTTTCGGAGTTCGTTCTCTTGTTCAATGATGTCCTTTCTCTCGATGATCGCTCCGATGAGCGAATCAAAGAGTTTTTCGATGCCTGCCGTGAAGAGGGTCGATCTGAGGTGACAACCGCAAGCTCCGCGTCCTGGGGCTTACCGAAATCATCCTTTGCAGACACCTCGAAGAGCTCCATGCCCTGGTGAAGGCCCCATTCAGGGCCGTCCTCCACTTCTTCTTCGTCGATGCTATTGCTGCTTGATTCTACAGTTTCGTTCCACCCTGCGGCATATCGTCCAAGGTTGGAAGTGAATCGGGATTGTGTAGGGCGGAAAGAATCCGTGATGGTCTTCGACCGGTTGAAATTTACTCCAGTGGTTGTTTTTGAGCGTGGAAGGCCTCCAGAAGTGTTGCAGCGTTTCAGCCCGTCACTGATAGCTGGATCAAGATAAGAGGCACTATGAGGAGGGGAGGACTTGAGGGGCATGGAATTCAGTGGAGCAGAACGGATGCTGGTGAACGAGGTGAATCTCGGACGAATATACGACAGAGTGGAGCTAGGAGGCGGAGGAGGGGGCGGAGGAGATGGCGGTTTGGGTGGGGGAAACCAGTTATGCAAAGACAGGCGCGCAAGATCCGACGTGACTTGACGCTGGTGATGCAGGTCAGCTTTGGAACCAACAATGTAGATGATGAGTTCTGGCGGACAGTTTTTCTTCAATTCTGGAAAAGAACGGTCGATGAGTAGGGACGACGGAGGAGCGGGATGGGCACCCGCCTGCGAGCCAGCCTCGTATATCGTCAAAAGTAGAAGCGTTCGTTATATCGTACAAGAGGAGGGCAGCGTTGGCGCCGCGATAATACATGGGAGCCTGGGGAGGGGTCAGTGACTGGGATGGGACGAGATGGGGGAGGCGAGGCACACCATGCTGCGAAATCTCTCCTGACCAGCCGTGTCCCAGAGCTGGAGGCGCACCTTGAGACCGTCGACGAATACCTTCTTGGTGACGAAGAAGGCGCCAGTGGTAGAGGTCACGTTGCGAGGATCGAACTTGTTCTGAGTGTACCGATGGAGAAGGCTGGTCTTTCCGACGCCTGTGGGTGTGCATCGGAATGGACTGAGGCGGACATTGCGACCGGGAAGAGGACGGACCTGTGTTGCCCATGACGACAATTTTTGCGTCTATGCCATGTTCGAACCTGGTGGGCGGTGGACGGTCCCAAGGCGTGTAGTCAGCCATGGGGGAGGGGGACGAGGAGGAGGAGGAGGAGTTCAGGATTGTCGGTAGCAGTACCCGGACGCGACCCGACTCACGTGCGCTCCGTTCTTGTGACACAACTTGAACCGGCGGGCGGGAAGAGCACGACATAAACGGGCATCCTCTCCATTTTGACAAGACAGCCAACGACATATCCACAGCTATCTACTCCTGCGTTGCTGGCGGGAACTCGAACACCACATCCTTGCCAGTCAAGCGACGGTACACCGACGAAAACGAATCCAACTTGTACTCCAGCGACGTCGCGTCCTTCGAGTCCAGGATCCTACCCAGGCACTACGCTCAGCACAGCGAGCCAGTAAACCGGTGCACGTCACTCACACTTTGAGTAGCTTTGACCCGTCCACAGCAACGCGGGTCCGCTTCCCAACAATCTCCGTCGGGTACACGAGATCCTCCAGAATCTTCTCGTGCACCGACGTCAGCGTACGCGAACGCGGTCTCTTTTGCTTGGTGCGCGAGTAACGCGTGGGTTTGCTCAGCATCCGGCGCTGCGCGACGAAAACGACATGTCTGTCGGAGAATTTCTTTTCCAGCTCACGGGTGAGTCTGACATCCGGGTTGAGCCTGGCGCCAGTCCCCACGACTGTACACACACCGTTGTTGGATCTTGCGGAATGCCTTTAATTGGGGGACGGGGACAAAGACGACAATGGCCTTCTTGCCACCTCGCACGTCGACCTCGCGTGCGGCAGAGATCTGTAGGGGACGGAGCTCGGTCTTGAGCTCGGGAACGTTATTCTCCAGGTCGATGAGGGCTTGGGCGAGGCTGGTCTCGGTCTCATCGGGAGATGTTTGGGGCGCGTTGGCGGTACGAAGGATCTTGTGGTTGACAGACATGATGGCCTGGAGATGAACTGCAGTCAGCACCCAAACGTATATCCACGCATCCACCGAATCCGGGCATTGTCGCTGGACGCCAGAGGCCCGCGACCTCGATCAAGCACGCAAAACGGTACTACAGTGCTCAACAGTGTCTGGACGGACTCACCAAACTCGTCAACGTCCTTTGCGAGGACAGTCTTGTGCGATGGGCTTCGTCTAAGTATCATCCGACCAAACACAACCAATGCAGCTTATTCAGGGAAATCGACCCTCTCTCATTCGACCCCTCCGTAGGACACGGTGCTACGCTTGAACTCGTCCACCCATTTCCGTTCCTCCGCGCCCTTGGGTAACACCGCAAACGTCAGATACCCGTCCTTTAACTCCAGGCCATCCGCAAGCTCGCAGTCCTCCTTTGCTGCCCTACAAACGTCTCGTAGCGTCATCTTTTTCCCAACCCTTAGCAGCCGTTTGCGACGTGTTATCGCATACACCACGAGGTTGCTGGCTATGTACTCTTGCTTTTTGTCCCATGCCGGTGTGGATGCTTCTGGCGGGAACATTTGAGAAATATGAGCGTAGAAAGTCGTGTCCTCCACGAAATGGACGATAACGTCCGACGTTGCATGTTGTGGATACAAAAAGAAGACCGGGACGACTAGTGTCGACCGAGTGAGATCATCAGAGTCGAAATGCGGAGAATATGGATTATCCGATGTCCCGTGTGGGTTGCTGATCGGGTAGAGATGTCGTTCCTGTCGTTCCTAGTACGATGCATTCCCACAAAAGAGTGAAAGATTACTTACCTTCAAGGCTGTCAGGAGGAGCTGTTTCTCCTCCTTTTCTCTGCGCAATCGCCCCTCGGTTTCTTGACGTTGTCGGTCTTTTGCTTTCTTTATGTTTTCCGCTCTTGATCGAAGGGATTGTACTGCCTGGTTGTGGGGATCGCATGAGAGACATCGATCGCAACAGTCCAAGGCATCCTCAAGCCTGTTAAGAGCCAGCAGCGCTGCTGCTGAACGATATAGCGCCTTGGACGACTTGGCATTGATACTTAATGCTCTCGAGCAGTCCTTGAGCACCGAGCCATAGTTTTCTGCCTCATCAGTCAACGAACACCACGAACAAAACGTTCCACATACTCAGCTCCAGATTGCAGGCGGCGCGATTGCAGTATAGCGCTTCCTGTAGAGCTGCGTTCGTCGGCTTCGCGTCAAGGCCCTGGGTATAGAAACCGATGGCTTCTCGGTAACGTTTTCCATTAAAGTAGTCGTTCCCTTGCTCTTTGAAGTTTTGCGCGATTTCTGAGTGGTTTGATCTGTGGAAGACTGCATCTGAAGAAAAAAACTCGACGCACCGTCGGGGGTGCCGTCGTGTGCGAGACTCTGCAATGCTTGGATCGCGACATCCTCCGAGTTCTCGCTGGGCAGAGACTTCATGAACAGCGGAAGAGACTCTAGTGATGCTAACGTCTCCTCGAGGTCAACTCGGACTGGTTGGGGCCCGATCTGTGAAACCATGGTCAGTGCGATGAGAGAGAGAAAGCCAGAAAGATAAGATAAGATTTGTATCCGTTAAGTTATCTACCCGAGACCAGATTTGGTGTCCGCGATGTCCATACGATCGCCTTCTTATAACCCAGCATCCATGGCTGTGCGGGGACTCAAAGCTGCTCTAAACTCTTCAGGCAAATTCAAGTTCAAGGTTAGTTCGTTCCTCGCTTGTACTGCTTTGCATAACAACCACACTAGAGACCCGATGAAGCGGTCGACTTCCTCGTCCTTGGAGGAGGTAGGATACACACCATCTGGCACGCACAATTCCTAAATTCTCCCGCAGGGGTGGTCGGTCTAGCGATCGCCCAACGACTGTCTGAGCGATTCCCGACTAAGTCCACCTTTCTCGTAGAAAGGCATGCAAGTCCTGGAGAGGAAACCAGGTGTGTTTCTGAACTGGACGTGCACCCGTCTCGATTCCGAACATGTCATTAGCTCTCGAAACTCTGAAGTGATTCATGCAGGTGTGATTGCTTCGCCGTTCCTCTCCTGGTGACGAGCCTTACTAAGGTTTCCTGTCGTAGGTCTTTATTACCCACCCGAGTCTCTGAAGACTCGACTGTGCCTGCGGGGACGCCATCTGATGTATGAACGGTGCAAGAGATACAACATCCCGTATCGCAAGACGGGAAAGCTTGTCGTTGCGCACGAGGGTCAACGAGCGTACGTCGACGGCCTGCTGAAGCAGTCTCGTTCGCTTCCGTGGCCTCCGCACTCGCCATCGCACCTGGCAGACGAGCCAGTCCTCCCCACGAGTCTCATTAGCGGAGACGAGGCACGCGAATTGGAGCCTGATCTGTCGAAAGACATAGCCATTACTCTATGGAGCCCCGAGACTGGCATCGTTGATTCGCATACACTCATGGAGAGCCTAGAAAAAGACATCATAGAGTCTGAAGGAGGGGAACTCGCGTATTCGACTCATGTGGTCCGCGTAGATCCCTACAAGGGTGCACTGGCAGGGTGGGTGGTACAGACTGTGGCCGACGGTGCACAGGAAGGATATGCACTCCTTGCCAAGACACTGATCAACGCGTCTGGATTGTCCGCCAATCTCATTCTCAATTCGTTTCTCCCCGAATCGTCACGGATACCCATGTATTTCGCACGAGGTTCGTACGCAGCGTACAGCGGACCGGGCACTTCCAGCGTCAGTCACCTTATATACCCATGCCCTGAGACTGGGCCCAGCAAGCACGCCTTCCAATCACTCGGCACGCACTTGACGCTCGACTTGCAAGGAAGGATCCGATTTGGGCCCGACCTGGAATGGATATCGCCGCCGACAGAGGCAACGGATTTTTGCAACGACGAGGAGCACGCCGATTTTTGGAGGCGTCACCTGGTGCCCAGCGAGTCACGACTAGAGGAGATGTACAGGGCGGTGAGGCAGTATCTGCCGGGGGTGGCGTTCGGGGGATTCCGAGCAGACTACGTCGGGGTTCGGCCGAAGCTGGTGATGTTTGGGTTCCAGGATTTTGTGATACGAAAGGACTATGCGGACGGGCGGGCGGACGGGCTGATGGTGAGCCTGCTGGGCATCGAGAGTCCCGGGTTGACGTCGAGTCTCGCGATCGCCGAGCATGTTGTCGAGGACTTGGTACCATACTAATTCGAGCTCAGCCGAGATTTGTCACTTTCCCAGCATCCACCATGTTCCGCTCAGCGCTCTCGAGGACTGTTGGTGTAGCGACGAGGCCGTCCACTGGCGTGGCTCCCCTCCTCGCCCGTGCATACCATGAAAAGGTCATCTCGCATTACGAGAGTCCACGTAACGTCGGTGCTTCCACCACACTCGCAACACCTTGCTCATCTTTCCATCCAGGTCGGTTCTCTTCCCAAAGACGACGTCGACGTCGGTACGGGGCTCGTCGGAGCACCTGCGTAGGTACCCATCTTTCCTTCATGCATGCCACTTAATGCCGCGCTTCCCAACCCAGTTGCGGAGACGTCATGAAGCTCCAAATTCGTGTCGACGAGAACGGCGTCATCAGCGATGTCAAGTTCAAAACGTTCGGCTGTGGAAGCGCAATCGCTTCTAGCTCGTACATGACCGAGCGAGTCAAAGGTCTTTCGCTCGAGGAGGCTTCCAAAATCAAGAACACGGATATTGCCAAGGAGCTCTGTCTTCCCCCTGTGAAACTTCATTGCTCCAGTGGGTGCTTTTGCACCACGATGGGTATCTTGCTTATCTGATATGCTTCACTTCCCACAGTGTTGGCCGAAGACGCCATCCATTCCGCTATCCGGGACTACCGCTCCAAACGGAACAAGTTGGCTGATCCGAAAAAGGCTGGCTACATCGACGTCGCCCAGAGCTCTGCAACTGGAGAGACTGTTGCCACAGCTCATCTTACTCGATCGCCATAAGCAAGTAGCCCACGTAGCTTGACGTCTCTGTCATCCATGCCATTTGTCTCACCTAGTCACCTCGCATTTTTGTGCTCTCCTAGCTTCGAAAAACCGATACGCAGTGTATTTACATTTCCATGCATGCCTTTAATTCCCATCGCTCTGAGGTTGACAATGTCCAGTTACTTCTCAATCAGTCCAGGATCCGTTTCTAAGCTATCATTTATTCGTATGAGTCCCTTTCTGCCCCACAAATGAGAAGCTTCCGGCTGCAAACCATCGTTCGTTGGCCTCCTTGACCCGCTGCGCTGCCGCAGCGCGATTTGTCAGCTCGAACCCTGGGATCAGGTCAGCTGGATATGAGACATATAACTAGTAGCTAACCTTGCACCGGAGTTACGGTCAGCGACGTGGCCGTTCCAGATGTCGAGCCGCTTTGTGCCGCACGTGTCAGCGCGGCCGTTCGCAGTTTGTTCGCCTTCGATAGTTTCGCTGTCGATTAGGCCAAGCTAAGCAAAGAGGCTCGGATCACGAGGAATGTTACTCACCCCGACTCTTGGCCTCTCCGAGTCCAGCCCGGACCTTGCCCGTTCCGACGCCAATCATGCCGAGCCCCTTTGTCTGGTCGAATGCGCCGACCTCCTCTTCGGCCTCGCCGAATGCCATGCGGTTCTGGAGTTTGCGCAGCTCGGTTTGAGCGTATGCTTCCTTGGCCTTGCGCGCCCTGAGTACGAAACGTCAGTCCCATAGCGAAAAGGAAAACAAGGTATATGTGACGGACCGTTTCCCTCCTCTTCGCTTTTTCGGTCCATCGTTAGGAATGGGTAATGCCTTAGTGATTTTGGCGGGCGGTGGAGCTGCCAAACGATCTATGTGCTTTTCAATTTTATCACGGAGGTCCTGACCGTACGACCCTGAACCGTCGTTAAACGTGCGAAATTGCGTTCGGAATGCACTTACCGTCTCTACGAGTTCGTTCGAGGTCCATGCGAGCTGCAAGGACGCATTTTGCACCCACTGTTCGCTGCACCTTGATTTGATAATCTGGGGGTGTTTGCTGCACTAGATCACTTTGGAACACGAAGCCTGTGTGTCGCCGTTGGGTAACTGTGGAGAATCCTAATGCAATTTTCTTTTGAGCACCAAGTAGCTAAGATGGACGGTATAATGAGACGAATGACCAAATAAAACGAAATCACTAACATGAACGTTGCATGATGGCATTTTGGCCAATGGACCGAGGCCACCTGCGACACCAAGTAGTTTTGCGGCTGTAGTGGTACCAACAATAGCTGATAGGTTGGGAGCAAGAACATTCATTCTTGAGCTAACGTACATGAATATCTGCGAAGGCAAGGTGAGGGTGTGTTGTAACAGATAGGATGCGGCTTACGGTTTTGCGTGTTTCCTCCAAACGGTCAGCCAAGTCGCAGGCTCGTTCGACGGCATTCCACTGCGTTTCTAAAAGGGGCTGACCTGAGCTCGTCGTGGCCGTGATCAATACGCTCATGATCACAGCGGCAGGCAGTACGCCCGTTAAGTCAACCTTTGTAGGATCCTAAGGAGGGAGGCTGAGAAAGGATGCTGGGTCGTGGATGTATTTAACAAACCTCGTTATTGGCAAGGATGCGCACCGCTCGCATATACTGAGTAGGATCTTGAACTAATTGTTCTAGTTCGGGGAACTTTGGCGCGTAATGGTCACGGATGAACTTGACAAGGTTTGAGTAGACGTCGAAACCGGGTCCACTCACGACGCACTTTATGCACAACCAGTATTTCATTGTCAATATCAACGGACAAGTTATTTGCTTGAACGATGAGTGTGTATTCTGGGTTCAAGTGGGCAGGAAGCGACATTGCATCTGCTGAGCTTGGGTTTGCTTGGTATTTCCCAATTTCCTATATGACGCGACGTCCCAGACGGGAGCATTCAGAGGGGAATGAACTCACCTTCAATATATCCGTCATTTTCTTGCTACCTTCTAGCTTGGCGATCGAGCCGACGTCCTCTATTCCACCCAGATCCATCTGCTGCACGTCTTCCGCGTCCAGTTCTTCTGCTGGTTTGACACCACCCTCAAGCACAAGACTGCCGCCCGACCCTTCTCCGGCTATGTCTTCCTCCTCCTCTGCCTCCCCTTCGCCTTCGGATACATCCAAGTCCCCATCGGCCTTGCGCTTCAGTCCACTCGGCGCCGAATTGGTAGCCGTGGCGGACGCGTCTTGGTTTTCTTCGTCCATGCTGCCGTTGTCCGACAGGCCATCGAGATCTGCCAGAAGCTCGTCTGCCAGCCCACTCATTGACGCGATTTCAAGGGGCGACGCAGAGGCGACGTGCCACCTTCCCAGAGTGTTAGTTGCCTTTTTCGAAACTGGGGCGGGAGCTGGTCCGTGCGCATGTGGAAGGGGTATATAAGGCGGAGCCAAACAAGAAGACACTTCATACTTACCTTGATGGCGCATGGCCCTTCATGTACCTGGTTGTGCGGGCCGTGGGGACCTTCCATAGCACGGCGACCCTGTCCACACAGAGGGTAATCACGGCTTGTATGGGCTTCGGCTCATGCACTGTCTCAATATTTTCCTGTCCTGCCATGGCCACTCTGGCTGGGCAGGCCATCTTTTTTTTTCGTTCCTCCTATGTTCTAACCCTAACCCTATGTACTGCTTGTCTTGTTTTGGTAACACCAACGCCAATGTGCCTTATACCTCCATGTCGCTTGCAGATATGAATAATACGGCGCATGCACCGGACTCACCGCGAGCATCACAGTCCCCCCCTCCCCCAGGTTTGCAGGGCGATCTCGAGCTGGAGCTACATGGGCTCGCCAATGCGCTGTACAACCTGGGCACAACGGTCATCAACGATACCACTAGGGAGCGTGATAAATCTGGTGGAGGAAAACAGGTCGGCCTTCGAGCGTATGTCGCTGGAAGGCTCTAACGTTGCGTGCCATTTACGAGCCCTGTTCACGTCAGAAACGAGGTGATCCAACATCTCATGACAATCGATGAAATGGCTCAGAACATTCGAGCCATGATTCCGTTCCAAGTCCTGCAAGACATCGACAATGCGAGGAATCCCATGCAACTCACAAAGGAAAGACTGGAGAGGGCCGCAACCGAAAACCAATTCATGAACGGAAAGATAGCCGCCATCAACGTGAGTTGCACAGCTGAGCTCACGTGCGTTCCTCATCGTCCTTTTCTCCTAGTCGTATCGCCAGCTGTTGCACGAGGCACTTGCAAAGAACTTTCCCGACACCGTAGAATACCTCCACCCCAAGCCGAGTATTAATGCGCCAATGGACAAGTCATGATCACCTGAGCACCGCTAGAGCGCGACGCACCTTCTTTGCCGTGATTACTTAAGTAAGGAAGTTACTACCGATTCGCGCTTCGTATACACATCTTTTGTTCCCTCACTACTGCATAGTTTTGCCATTAAGTTCGTTCTTGAATCAATAATTTTCCGTCGTCAACTCCGCGCGATGCCCTTGCTTGAACTGTTCGTCTAACAGGCGCTATCCGCCTGTTAGACGAACTGTCCAAGCAACGTATAGTGTGAGCCCTCCTGGAGGTGGTGTTGCGATGTCTACTGACACAGCTGGAATTGATTGACCTTGCGTCCTGTAGTTTGTGAATGTGTACGCGTGTACGCGGGCGTCATTGGAAATCATGGTTTTGTCTCCTGATTACTTGTAAAGAGTCAATATGAAATGACTTGACTGCAGGATAACAGACTCATCCAGCCCATCCAGTTGTGACACGCATGTTGGTCTAGTTTGCATGTCGGGAGATGTTCGAGTTTGACGGCAGGTTGGCGGTCTTGAATATCCAGAAATATGCCTATTACTGTTCCACGAGCACCATTCGTGATATCTAGATCGGTCTGTACGTCCTGCATGACCATCACCTTCAACCTGATTGTGATCTTGACCAATTCAGGTGGGTCTTCGTCAACATTTCTTGTCCGACTTGGTTCATGACCCTCGTGCAGCGCCTGGCAGCATAAGTGTTAAGGGTTCCCCTTGATCAATGTTACACTGGTAAACAACAGTTTGTGCCTCATGACCATGTTGCCTATGTCATCCCAGAGTCGCCGAACTGCGTGACATGGCGTTACCAATGCAGCGCAGTTCCATGGTGTCGCCACGAAGTTCGCCTCGACTCGATACCCGAAGAACTCCACCTTCCCTGTCCGCGCAGGACTAGGCAACGGATCAAGTCTGTCATGCTCTATTCGAGGAGTGTAATAGGTATGTACACATCATCCTCCAGTTGATCTCTTGATTACAGTTACTGGACCCGGCGACGGAGGAAAATGATGGGCCCACCGACATATGGCTGACTTTGCATGGATCAGACGCTTCCGACTTCTCGATCAAGAGTTGGCCGGCTACGTATGAAGAAACGCGCGTCGAACTTAAGGCTCTCCGCGAAACTCGGCTTGTCCCATACAGTTGCTACCCTCACGAGTAGCATCGACGACACAGCACCTCGAGGTGGTCCTTGCTCGTCGGTTTCCACCACTCCTGAATACTCGTCGTCCTCGGACGATGAAGCGGACAGTGGCACTGTCTATTACAGCCTCAACGGCATGTCCCTCGCGTACACATTCCACTACTCATAGGCCGGCGGTGGTTCAGACGATGACGTCCCGTTGACACAGCGAGTGCCCACCGCGTTGTCGGCCCAAAAGTCGATTCGAAAGCATCTGCACGACGAACACCAGCAGCGACGACTAGGGCGTGCGAGGAGTTATCGCAGGGCCGCAAACACACCTGTAGCTGCCCGGCTGACGGAACCTGTATCCGCGCCAGCTGTCCAACCGAGGTTTCGTGTCCCTGCCCAGCCCCCGTATCGCATTCGCGTCCTGCGCCCGTGAAGCCGTTTGCTATGGAAGACTTGACCAGGAAGCTCACAAACCGCCAGGACCACCCGCGACGGCTCCTTTGGCCTACGAGACGTCCGCACCTGCCAACGTCTCACCTCGGGGTGTCGGTCACAGTTACGGTCCCTCTCGGAGCTCGTCTCGAGGCAAGCACGCGGACCATACCCATCTGCAGCAAAAGACTCCCAGGACTCCCGAGCCGTTATCTCAGGACAGGCTTTTGAGGATCATGCGCTCTTTCCATCGGCCCGACGAGAGGCATCATGAAACGCAATGGTCAGCTGCGGGCAACGTGTCTTCTTGGCTAGGATGCAGTGCGACTAGTGCAGGACGCGACATGCCTACGGAACAGTACCCTAAGTAGAGTCAGGAGGACCCACGTACCTCTCTCTCGATCCCCACCATTCCTCGATCGTCCACAGAGAAAATGACGCCATTGGTCCATTTCAGGAAGGATAGGAACCCAGGTAGTGATGCTTTTGTTCCAGACATTTACTTGATTCGTGTCATTGCTCCTCGGCGTCCTACTGCAGTCATTACCCCGAAGAAGAGGAATATTAGTCTTTTGTTGAACCTATCACCCCTCTGAACGAGAAATGCGCGCCTAGATACCTTGACCTTGGCCATGCTGCCTTCAATAGAGCCCTTTCACTTCTATTAATCCACTTCATTCCTTCATCTTTCATAGTCCCACGTTTACTCGTCTCGTCCACTTAATGCTGATCTTACCGGTATACCATCTTTGTTACCAATTTGTTACCCTTAACTTGACACTTGACATACTTTGTATCCTGTTTTTCAATCCCATCATTTAATATCCACCAAGGTGAACAGATATTTATGTCCCCTTCGTTCGACAAGACTTGAGCGCTTGAACTAGTGCCTCCATCAAGGAAGGCTTGCGCCACCTGCAGGCGGCACATCCGTCGGTATACCTGCCACTCGTGACTTAGTTCGCCTCTATTCGCATCTGAGATAACATCACTCAAGAAATTTTATTTCGTCAGCTTTACCCTTGTTGATTCGGCAGAAAATGGTCTCTTGTCAATGATACCATCCTTTACTCGATGATGGAAATCGCGCGTGTTCGCGACCCGACTAGCATATCTGGCCCATGATTTCTCGATATGCGATTTTTTCCGATCGTGCAAGAATTCCTATCGGTGGCGAAATGGTCCACTATTCTTCATGTTAGTTTGTGTGGGTAACTGAAACATCGGGGTCCACGGACACCAAACTTGAAAAAGCAGGAAGGGAGAATCGATGATGATCGAGCGGTCGACGCACGTACAACATCGACGAGCGGATGTGAGACGTTAGACAACAATCGTGACCGATAACGTTGTATATGCTTTGGATGGAAAATCATTACACATCACTGGCGGTAGCCATACAACGACATAAGGTACAACTCGCCTGATGTGGCCCCGTGGACATAAGAGAACATCAGTGACAGCTGTGCTGAGAAAACAAACCATATATTTGGCGGGCGCATTTTTAAATGTATGTCTCGATCCTTATCGAGTGGCCTCCAAAATCTCCATAGACGTCACGCTGTTGCCGCGAATCACCTGTGACAACAGTGGATGAGAATAGAGAATCAAATGACGAAGGGAGATATCAAGCCTACCACCGTACCAATTGGGTGCTTTTGGGCGGGAGTCGTCTCCTCGAGGGCATCGTCGATCACGAGATTGAGGAATAGATCGTAGCCGCGTAAGGTACCGCTGACTTTACGACCACCCTGCAGATGGACGAACAATTTCTTGTCCATAAACTTCGAGGATCAGAAACGTGTATTGAACCCAAGGTTGAGACAGACAGACCTTTTTGAGCTCTGGCTGAGATGCTTTGGACATTCTGGATGTTGAGAGACGACGACGCGGCGCGTGTAGCCTGATCAACTTTCTTGCTTTGCCGTGTTTGGCTTGTAGCAAACCTCGACAGTCACTCGAATCACAGTCCAACGAACTGCTCCAACACAAGTTTATCGATCGTCCCCCGGACAAAGGCGAAAAGAAAACGGAAAGAAGAGCCTCAGGCGCTCACTCGTCCCAGAAGTTGTGGAGTCGGTCTTGTTCCCCTTCATCTGTCTTGTTCAAAGTAATGCTGATTCAGCCCGTGTATATCATTGTACAGCACCCCCAAGCCTCGAGCACTCGATACATCGGTGGTGTCGTGGATTGAATAGATGTCCGTGCCCACCTCCCGAACCGTCCCGAGCAGCCCAAATCCGTCTGCCCAAGGCTCTCCTCGTACCAGAGACTGGAGTAGCTTGAGAACAGGAGGGCCAGGCTCAGCTTTCCGTGGAATCGGTCGGGCAAAGAGCGGTCGAGGTGGTGGTGTTAGGGGCGGTCGAGGTGGTGGTCATCCACCAGCTAACTCGGGTCAAAAAGGCAGCAGTCAATCCGATACGACTAACAGTATTCCGTCTCCATCGTCAAAAACAACCTCTGTTCCACGTATGCATCCCGTGCCGACATCCACTGCTACGATACCGAATGGTGCGTCAGAGAAAGCAGTCAACGGGTCCGCAGAGCACGGTGCCAGGTCTAAATCGGGTTCTCGCAAACCACCTCGAAGTGTTCCTGCAGTCGTAGTAGCCCCTGCCTCTCCTTCCGAAACTTCTCAGACGGCTCCACCTACTCCCTCTCGGTCTAGCCGTCGCCGCCGCCCTCAGTCAGGAAAGGGGATCGTTGCAGCCTCTAAACCACCTCCCCCCACTGCTATCAAATCACAGAAGTCACGACCTGGTTCCACCCCTGCGTCTCAGACACTCATACGCAAGGATGTTCCACCACATCTCGTGGCTGCTCATGAGGCGGAGATTCGCCATGACATCAATGCGTTAGTGGAGCGCGTCAGGGCCGTTGCGATGGCTGAAAATCGTCCGACTACTCCCGGTAGCCATATTGATTGGGCTGGCGATGAAGATGATTCCCTACCAGATCTTGACGACTGGGGTGTTACGACCACCCACACCAATGTAATTCCCGATGAAGACAAGAGCGAGGAAATCTCCCCGATCCTTGCTGATACACTCAGACCACTGCCGGAGCCAAACTCAGAACTCCATCCGGAAGAAGTACGGGAAATGGAAACGTACGGCGCTCAGTCTGAGCAAGTAGAGGAGTTGCCGATTCAGCCCACATTCTTGCCTAGTTCTGCGCAAGGACCCAGTGCTTCGGCCAGCGCAGAGGAAGCAGCGGAACAGTGTATTATAGACTCCGCAGGTGCGGAAGAATCGTCTTCCCCTACTCTTCTCGAAGGAAAGCCTCCTTTGCATCTCTCCCTTCCACATAAACCTGTGGAGAGCTTACACGCCAAAAGTAGCTCCGTCAGTAAACCTCCTAGCCTCCCCCCTAAATTTGCCGTGTGTACTGATGGTGAAGCACCCACGACAAAGACGGAGGGCTTGTCCGAGTCGATGCATGCGCCGTCCGTGGATGAGCGTCTTGCACTGGAGAGGGTGTCCAGCACATCCTCTAGCGAACGCGGTCTTACAGCTTCGATCCATGCCCCCACATCTGCGTTACCTGAGTCTCATTCGGCCCCCAGCCTTCTGCCCGGCGACATCACGTCCACTGTGCCTCGCACCCACTCACGCTCGCAGACGGAAGGTCGAGGTGGCCAACGGCAGCCGAGTACCTCTCATCGACGTGGTCGATCAGGCGCCTCTTCGCCGCTCGGAAGAAACGTTTACACTCACACTCGGAATCACTCAACACCTGCCGGGGGTGCCGGCTCGCGACCCTCACACAGCTCTCGCCCGGTCATAACTGGCGAAGCAATTTCTAGGTTGGCCCGGACAATCGGTGGACTTCCCGCTTCACGCACGCAGACGATTCCTATTGCCAAAGACTCTACTATCTCGTCGTGAAATTTGACTCGCCGCTTACGTCTTGGTCTACGCACTGCTATAGACTGTTTTACTCACTCTGCGTTCGTGCTCTTCGGTTGGATAAATATATTTCCATCTCGTCGCATTTAGTTACATGCATATACCCACTTCATCCCCGCTCCGTCACGCTTGACATACCTGTACTCTCTTCTCGCTGAATCAGTGTGTGTACCAAACGTTACTAACTTGTTTATTCTGGTTAACCACCACATATGAGTTGAGCATTAACCTGTACTAAAATACGACAGTTCAAGTCCGATGGCTTTAATAGGTTTCGACCGGTTTGATAGGTCCGAGATAACACCCAAACTGATTAGCATCTGCTTCAGGCGTCCTTCCCATAACAATGACACAGTCTACGCAGATTTCAGTGGCAGTATGGCAAAGGAGGCATGCAACAAACGTTGTTGGTCGATATCCTCGCTTTCACGACCCCCCTCACCTCTGACTTTGAGTGAACTAGTTCTTGTCCAAGACGACCCGGATCGCGAGGGGACTGGATGGCAGAATCGCTATCCGAGATCGGTTGAGAGTGTGAACGTCGCATCCACCATTCCGCGCCCATGGTCCACTCGCTGTCATAGCTATACACGTTGAAGTCGAATCTCGAGCACAAGGAAAGGTCGCGGGAGACCTTGGCGGCGTACGCAGCCGAGACGTGGCCCATCATCGGATTGAACAAGGCTGTGATAGTAGTGGGAGGCTGCGACAGCAGCCCTCGTGACGGCGACTGTGCTTGAGATGAAATGGTAGACAAATCCGGGAGCGTCGTGAATCGTATCCCAGTGGACACTGCAGAGACAGACCTGAGCTCACCCGGGTCGAAAAACACAGTCAAGCTCCGCACCTCCCGCACTCTTCTCCTTTGCGCTGACATAAATTTCCGCTCCGGCAGAAACACGTCCTTTGAGCCCACCGCCCGTGGCGTCCTCCTCGTCTACGCGCTTCGGCCGGGGACCGACGGACGAGTTCGACTCGTCAGAAGATTCCACAGAGTTACCCAGCCTCCCAAAGTTATGCAGTACGCGCACTCCCCACATACCGTCTTCGGCGCTCCACGTGTACTCGGTGCACCATTTTCCAATGTCGTGCTGCAAGCTGAACATGACGTTGTTCATATTTTCACCGCGCGCTCTCCCCTCGCCGGTGAAGCTCGATCGCGGGTCGGATATGGCAGCGACCAGGGCTTGTAGGGTAGGAGACAGTCGGGTCGAATACAACGCGTCCAGGCGGCCAGAAGGAAGATATAACCGACCATAGAGGAGATAATCTGTCGCGGAACCCTGTCGGTCAACGTTTCAAGACGGCGGGTGCAAAAAGCGGTAGACGGACACATACCCCGCGAATCGACACGCCTGCCGGCCAGCCACTCTTCCTTGCCCTCTGGCCGCCTAGGTTGGCTACACAATTTGAATCGCTCGATCATATCCTTGAAACGGACTTCCCCGGAATTCTTAATGTCTAACTCGCACGAAGTAAAGATGTATCCCACTGAGCCATTGAGCGACGGCATCGCATTCATGGAATACGACGTGTTGAAGAGTGGGTTCGGCGACTTGG
The DNA here is from genome assembly GCA_038089955.1 of Strobilomyces dryophilus. NCBI lineage: Eukaryota > Fungi > Basidiomycota > Agaricomycetes > Boletales > Boletaceae > Strobilomyces > Strobilomyces dryophilus. Next base: position 61,396 of record JBBPLT010000007.1, on the reverse strand, counting down.
ACACCGAAAGATGCAATCCACGTGGGACATTGAAATCCAGGATGGCTACCCAGAGACATCAGGATAAAGAATGGGATACGTAGGGGGACCTACCGCTAGAAGACTGAGTCAAGTTAGCATAGAGATTGTCGTCGTTCCAACCGGTCGTCCGGTAGTAACTTCGCAAGACATAAGACGCGAATGGATGCATGTTCACGCTCGCAAATAATGTATAATGATTGAGACTAACACTACAATTACATAATGCCATACACTTACACCTTCACAAGCTTCACCGAGTTCACGTCACAAGACCTGCATAATGTCCGTTATAGTTGGCCGGGTCTCTGCCTCATCCCAACACCTCTGCATGACACCCCATAGATGATCGTCAAGTCCTCTCGCAACGGTAGCCTCATCACGGGGTCTGGGAGGTTTCTCGCTTGAAGCCACCTTGATAATGACTTGGGTGGTGTGTCTGACTGTCGACCACGGCATGGCATGCGTCATTAGCTGCAGGGGAGTTACCAAGTGCTCGAGCAGGTCGTAAAAATTTAGCATACCTCCAACATTGTCATCCCGAATGCATAGACATCAGCTGCCATGGTTAGCCTGCCCTTGTCAAAGCATAGTTCAGGTGCCAACCATCTCTGCGAGTTGGAGACACTAAAACCAAGCATTGGCATCTGAAAAAAAAACGAAAAGCTCACATGACCGTACTCACCCAGCGGACTGTGTGAAGGGCACACCAGTTATGTCCTCCACAACCTGATGTGGGTAAATTAGAGCAAGCATCGTGCGTTCACAGATTGTGTGCGGCGTACTCTCGAGAAACCAAAATCTGCAAGGAGCGGATTGCCCACCGAATCGATGATGATGTTGGCCTATGAAAGTGATTGTTAGGTGCGAGTATGTGCCAGAGGACTAACGCTCACCCCTTTTAGGTCACCGTGAACAATGGGCGGGTTCATGGTGTGCAAAACATGGATACCAGCACTGATGCCTCGAATCTGTGAAATCACCTGATCAACCGGGTCCACAGCACTTTTAATTGTCAAGACCGACCAAAGCGAGGTGGTCAACGTCAGGGTACTGTGCGACATACTTTTCGGCTGTTCCATTCGGGTGCCAAGGACTGACGACGTAACTGTCGCAGACGTCAAACAGATACATCCCTAGGACGGGAAGACGTACGGGAACGGTCCGTCATTCTGGCAGAACCCGTAAAGGGGGAGGATGTGACGGCCTTGATCGGTTTCCCATACTCTATTCCAAATGTCAACTTCGCGCCTGAAACGCTGGTAGAATGTTCATGCGAGAACGTGAACATCAATGAAGCTAGCACACCTGTAAGCTCTTGGGACCGGAATGCACGGCACGTAAGATCTTTATAGCGACTTTTTCTTCATTCAGGTACAGCCCCTCCCAGATATCCATAGAACCTGTCCCGCTAACAGGGTACTGGCCAAGTCGGTGGACTTCTCCGCGCTGCAGATGCATGTTTGCTAGTAGTTTTCCAGTGGACTTTTGTATTCGATACAGGTTTGATCCGAGTCCCTGGGTATCATGGTTGGGGGTAATCGAGAGATTCTGCAAACAAACCAAGGAGTTGGAACGAAGGCAGAAGTAAAAGACAGCGAACATGACGGACCTGTTGCATCAGCGTCATGATAGCTTTGATGTCAGCGCTTTGCTGATGCTGTGTCATAGCAATGATCGACTGGGTGTTGTTGATATCGGAGAGATAGTGTAGAATTTCTGCCTGGTCGCGTTCGTTATTTGCCTTGAGCTCAGACTGCCAAGTCGCAGTCTCCAACGCTGCAGTGAGCTTTGGTGAGGGATCAGCAGAGAAGAGAACAAGGTAATGATTTTCTGGACCCACTTGGAGTCTAGTCAAGCTGTCATTGACTTCCATGTGGCAGTCCTGGATGGCGGCCGCGAGATCGGCTTGCTTGATGAACACCTCGAGGGCGCTCTTCGAGCACCACTTGTCCAAACGAGCGATGATGTTGTGGAGGGTACTGGAATCCTTTCGTCAGGACCTGCGGACGAGTAGAGAGCACGATGAAGAAACCTCTCAACACCAGCGGTCAATCGCTGCTGCTCTGAAGGAGAAGCATCGTCGCCCTTTTGACGGACGACGACCAGAAAGCTGAGGCAGCGATCCTGCAGCTGCTTCAAGGCGTGCCTGGCGGGGGGTCAGAGACCGGGACCATCTAGAGGGGGTACCCGGGATACTTGTTGACGTGTGCCTGCCTGATCATGGTTACGAGTGTGTTGAGAAGGCCGATTGCAGGAGCGAGCCATGGAACCGGGGCAAACTGGGCGGTGACCTGGGCGGAGTCGAGGAAGATGCCAGCGGCATATGGGATGGCGGAGAGGAGGGACATGGGGGTTGGGCCCGGGAGGGACCCGGTCTTAAGACCGTCCGACACACAGGATGGCAAGCACACGTGACCATGCGTCTATCGTCCCTGCCCCGAAGTCGGTCCCTCCTCGTGCACGGCCCGTATCCCCCCTCTGCACCCATCCACCTCGTCCTCTCCCTCCCGCAGCAACACCGCGCCGTGCTCGTCTCCCCGTCCCGCGACGACCTCCTCCGCGCCCTCCACGACGACCAATGGCTCGCCGCCCACTCCCGCACCGGCCTCGTCGCGAGCGTGAGCTCCAGGGTCACCCTCTTGTCGGCCCCTCGATCTCGCCCCCTCCACACCCAGCTGACTCCCCTCCAGCTATCCCCGTAGCCCCCAACATCTCGTCGCGATCCTGGCCATGCTTCGCGTGCACGACGTCTCTTCCCCGTCTGTCCCGGTGGCCAAAGTAACCCTCGATCGCGCGCCCACGCTGCTCGTGTTGCACGAACCATCTGCGTATTTCTTCCCCCCGCGAGAAGAGTGAGTCAACGCCCCGTGCTCCCGGTCCGAGCGATTCTCAGCCGATACTCACAAGACACACGGTTTCATCGTATCTCTTGCTAATCACCCACGCGCTTTCGACCGTCGAGTACCTATCGCCGCCTTCAACGTACGTCCTCTTTACTGTCCTTAGACTCTGCACCTACAAATGCAGCTCGTCGCTCGCGAGTCTCGTGGTTTTCGACACTCGGGTAGATCAGCTCAAGCTGCCAGTGCTTCGGACGCCACCCAGAAGTGCTTTCGATGATTGCGATGACTCCGAGGACGTTCCTAAACTAGAGTCTCTGCTCTTTTTCGCTGAAAAGTATTTTGAATTTTCGGGCACATTCCAACGTCAGTCAGGTCTTTGGATTCGTCTTATAGCTACCTGACTTTGTCCCTCGACCCAGCCCACGAACAGACTAGAGACTCGGATCTGCCCTCATCCGTCCTTGCATTGCATCGTGTTGGCCGAGACGAAATCCAGAGTGTAGACTGTAGTGTTGTTGATTAGTGTTTGTATAACATGAGCGACACGATCGAGCCCGCTCTTTCGTTGCCTACAACATGCCATCCGACGTTGCTGTGTCAGGCTTCTTTGCCTTTGTCCTCAAGCCAGGCTCTTCTCTTCACCCCTCCTTTTTACTGGCAGTTGACTGCGCCTTTGTTCTTCTCTTCTTGGTCTTCGTCTGGTCGGCCTACCTCACAAAGGGTAACGTGCATTTCTTCATTCTAATGGCGATCGAGATCGCTCTGTGGGCAAGCGTGAAATGGTACATTTGAATTCCTTTCGTGACGCTCGTATTCAAGGTATTACAGGTTCGTGCAGGAACTAAGAATGCTACCCGTCCCCTCAGAGGAGATCGTTCAGAAAAAAGACCAATGACAAACTGGGTTCAAAATATGTGACGAGTGACCTTTTCATCGGCGCGCCTTGTCACTCCCTTCGAGCCAGCGCTTTGTTTGTCTGACGCTTTCTTGTGCCAATAAGAATACTGTGAGCATGTCAGTGCTACGTAGGGTGGACTGAAGTGTTTAGTTTCACATTCTCTCTCTGTTCCCTCCAGGCCTTCTCTGAATGACTGTGTCATGTCACCGCTAGTACCTCCGCCTCCTGCAGGTCCCAGGGCTGCAAAGTGCTGTGCTTGGTCGATAACCTCCGTGAGACGTCCGCGGAAAGTCTGCCGTCGGAGGTCATCATACAATCCATGAGCTTTCCCCACGCACGTCTACATACCTGTGTCAGCACCGTCCCCAGTTCAATGCCCTGCTCTTCCGTTAAGCTACGAATTGAAATTAGTACATGTCCACGTGCACAGTGTCGGTCTATTCACATTTCCGCGATCATCTTCCCGAAGCCATACCACAAACCGCCTGCTCCGACGAGCGAGGAGAGCTTGACACTCCGAGGCTCTGCTTTGAGCGCATTCCTCACCCTAGTGCCAAAGGCCACCGGCGTAGCCACATCAGCCCAATCTCTAACAGGGTCATGGAGTGAATGGATGAATAGAGGATATAGATATGCTCCCCACGAGTAGAGAAAGATATACGCCAACCACATCGGGAGGGGGACCTTCGTCAAAGCCTTAATCTGAACGCTAGATGAGTATGACCACACCTTCATGGGTCGACGAGAGCGTACATCCTTTTCAGAGCCTCCCCCAAGATAACCCATGCCGGGCACGTCTATCTTGAACGTGCATTGTATTTTCTGAAAGATAAGATATGGCAGGTCGATCTGCCCTGGACTATGCACCTGCCTGGTTTTCTGCGAGAATTGCGTCGATTGAAAAATAATCGTATTCCATGAAGTGACCTGAACGCTGTAATACTATGTCTCAGTACTGAGGGAGCAATTGGATGAGAATTCAATGTTGAAGCATATGGGCTGACAGCCCACCTCTGCGTCGCAAGGACACGGGAGCTCGCGGTCGACTTTAACTGTTGTTGAGGGCGTGCCTTACGCCGAACTGTTTGTGCTTCACCGACTGGATCCTGCAACATGAACACGCTCAGACACGTTGTATCGCTCGCACGACGGCCGACGCAGCCAGTGTCACACCTCGCATTTCAATCGCGACGTTCAATTTCATTCACACCTCGGGCCCATGCAAGAATAAAACGGCCGTCAGAGCTGGGCTCGAGCCTCGGCAGTTTCGAAGAGGTGGCGAACCTTCCTGCCATGCGGAAACTGCTGAGCAGTCCAGAAGCCGTGCAGGCGTTGGAGGAGCTTCAGCAGCTGATGCAACAAAAGGGTACGCCTTCGGTGTCGTATGTGCGGTGTGCAACTACAGAGGTGATCGTACAGGTGTCGACCCCACGGCAGGCCCGACGACGATGCAGCTATTCCAACTCCTGTCCAACGCGGAGTTTCGCAGGGCAGGTAAGAAACTCAAGGAGGAGTTGGAGAAGGCTGGCGTTGATCTCGCGGACCAAGTAAGTCGTCGGACGGACGTCGTTTACTCGTTTGCAATGGATTGGGTTTTAATGCTCTGTTCGTAGGAGCTTTTGAGTGCATGGAAGAATCTGCAGAAGAAAACTGGTGGTAACTAGCCAGCTCTGGTGAAGAAAGCTGGACGGGACTTGGCTCATCCAATACGTAGCTGGGCTGTCATTTGTGCATTTACTAGTCGCCTAATCAGAGTGTTTGCTAATCAACCCCATGGACGCTGGGCAGTCTTCTCCAACCGAGGCTCCTGAGCGCCCCCTCCCTGCGACTCATTTTTATTCGGTCGAGTATCCGGGTTACGTGCAGCCTTCTTCCATCCCTTTGGCAGTCCGTAATCTGGGCGGTTCGTCCAAACTCGAGAATGCATTCAAGCGCACCGCCGCGAGGAGCGAAGCACTGCTAGAGTTGAACCTCCGTCATGGCAACCCTTATGCACATCCGATACCGGGAGACATCGTCGGGACGAGCAACATCTTGCTCCAAATCAAGAAAAGGAAGCGACGGCGCGTTAGCGATGACGAGGTTATCGGAGACTACGTCGCAGAACCCTTAGGAGTTGTCTTGAAGACTGCTCGATTTCGCTGTGAGTTCGCGTCACTCGGGTCTTTATGTCCCTTGTTCACCGCGAGCATAGCCATGGCTGACTACCAGTTTCAACCCGATATGTCGGACCCTGTCGCGCAGCTTCGGCTGGCCATGGACAGAATGGACGGTGAGGAGAGGCAAGTTGACTGCAAGGTTGGCGCTGATATCTGGTTGGAAGTCGATGCCATCCGGCAGTACACAATTCCAGAAGAAAAAGAAGACTATGTCACCTCTTCGGATAGCAACATCGATCCTGGCCTTGCGAATGACGGTGGTCCATCAGTGATACGGAGTAATTTGAGGCTCTTTCCACCGCCAATATTCAGTCGTCAGGGCATTCCTCAGAACTACAGGTAAGTCGCTCGATCCCGTTCTCGTAGCATCGGCTTGAAAGTAAGTAGCTTCAAGCCGAGCCCTGCCTCAATGATCACCACCGTTGTAAACGAGGAAACCGGAGAGGAACGTAAGCGGTTCATTAACAAAAGCCGTTGGAAGGGATATGGCCCTGCAACGGTCACTTTCGGGGATCTCAATGTCCGTAGCCATCGTCTTATCCTACTCTCGCCTTACACTCTATAGATCCCCCTGAATCCAATTCCAGTAGCGCAACAAGCGCAAAACCAAGTAAAACCGGAGCTCTTGGAACGCGTCACGCAGGTCGTGCTAATATGTTTTGTTCTGCCGATATCGCGATTAACTCGCCTTCTAGTTGGTGCAAGACCGCCCAATCTGGACACGTGTTGCCTTGTACAATCAATTTAGTCCTGCGGAGGTCAGAGAGATACACAAGTGAGGTCATTCTTCTTGGCTTCATGCATCTAGTCATCACAGGTTTACAGCTCCAAAGTTTTACTTCCGCTCGTTTGTTATACGTTCCAGGACGGACCCTGGCGGGATACCCTGGTCCGTCTCGGATATGACCCGAGAAATAACCCAGAGGCTCGATTGTAAGCATTCGCTGGGGAGCATCATCGATCAACTGCCTCATAACTCAGGCAGCTATCAGCGTATTTATTTCCGGAATGCAAATCATCCAATGTCAAGGGTATCTATTGTCTCCCGGAGACAGGAAGGGCGGTCAGCGGCCACATACATCTCCAGGTCTGTCGAACGAGAGGAAGCGATGGATACTGAACGGCGGTGAGTAGTGCTTCGCTTGTTGCCTAGTAGCTATGTCAATCTGCTCTCAACCAGCAAGTCACACATGTTCGACGGTGTTTCGCTGACCAAGGAAACGGCGGCCTTCCAACTCTGCGACATACATGACCCCATGTTGAAAGATATGATTGAGAGCGAAGAAGACTTGCGTGAAACATGCGACGTACGTATTGCGACGTCTACTGCCAAGCTCTCGCCTCACCTTCTTAAGGAACGAGATGGGTGGTATAGCACAGATGCACTCGAGAGGATCAAAACTGTCCTTCGTCACAAGTTCTTTTCACTTCTGCAAGGTTATGTCGCCACTCAGGAAGAATGTGAAGCTCTATTGGAAGAAGGCACAACGAGGAAAACACAGACTACGCGAGCCAAAAAACTTAAATACGGCAAACACAACATGGCCAAGGGCGCACTTCGGCCGGAGGATGCAGCGGTATGTTTCTTGGTGTGACTTCTCGCTCGCTACCAATGACAAGCGCGCCTTTTGATTGTCTTTAGGCAGCGAGATTGCAGGCTGCTCTTGAGCGCAATGCGAGGAACTTGCAGGTGACTCGGAGGGAAAAACTAGGCGATCATTCGCATACACCGGAATCCAGGGCACCATGAAGGGCACTGGAAATGTAATATTGCATTTCATGATCGAATTGCGATGGGTGGTACATGATCTGTACGCCAGTGATTCTTGGTCATCGAGGGATGCAATATGAGGTAAGCCACTGAGATCATCATGAACTCTTATTTTGCTCCGCGCGTGCTTTTCGCTATCAAGGAGTAAGGTACATGTCGCAGTCAGAAATAGGTTGAACATACAGATCCAACAAGTGCGTAGAGAGCGTTCTTACGAAACTGTAATACAGTGAATATCCCGGATATCGCCCATAGCCTGAGAGAGCTAGCGCACCTTGGGGTCGACCTACGCAGAGGGAAAACTTTTGGCATCGGAGAGCACGCAGATACTAAGCACATACCCCCTTCAACGAGCGCGTCCGCTTGGTCTGTGGCCTCTTGATACCGTTACGGTGAGCCTTGCTGTTCTGGTTGTGGTTGGTGTGGCTGGTGGCGATAGGTCAGCTTACGTTCCACACAATCGGTAGGTGCGCACTTTTTAGACTTGGCCATGGCGTCGATTTGAAGACTCGGGCTACTGCCAGCTCCAACGTAGGATAGCTGTGGCTGAAAAACTGTGTAGTTTGTGCTCGGCATTTTCCGGCACACGACAGGATATCATCGACTTACTGTAAGTACATACGGTGAACGAGAGCGATGTACCTTAGTCATTTTGCAACGACTGAGGTGTCGAAATTAGCGAGCGGATGCATGGCGCGTGCGGGACTATTACTACGTAATGTAAACTTGGGTGCTTAGGATTTACAGATGTGACTTCACACTGAGCACGCACGGAGATTGCATGTACGCTAGTGGCGCTCGAATTGAACATTGTCCGGTTGAATAACTGCCGAATCAGCTAAATTAATTTTTGTTTTGTGAAACTAAGACAGATCTGTATTTTCGTGAAGCAATCAGAGTACTCGGATTAGAGAATAGAGTATTTCCACGTGTAAGTAGGGCAATGCCCGAGGCGGCGCCTTCCACTTGTCGGCCGAGTGGATAAGATCGGCCGAGACTGTCTCCTACTTGATAAATAACGCATTTTCGTGAACCGAAGTAGCATTCTTTCGGTTCGCACTCTGCATTAGCCTCTGTGTTATGCCGGCCCCCGTTGTTGGACCCCGTACTTTGTATGATAAAATCTGGGACGACCATGTGGTGTGAGTGTTTGCCACGCATATGGCCACTATGCAGCTCACGGCTTCTCAGCGATGCGATGGATGATGGTTTAGCACTTATCTACATCGATCGGTGCGTGCACAGTTCTGGTAAATAAACCATGGAACCCGTTGATGATCAACTTCTCAGCCACCTTGTACATGAAGTCACTAGCCCCCAGGCATTCGAGGGATTGTACGTTACTGTTTTCGCACGACAATTACCTGCTCATCGTCGAGGTAGGCGGTCTGCCGGCCGGAATGTTCGCCGGCCCGATTGCACCTTGGCGACTGTCGATCATAATATTCCGTGAGTGACTTCGCGCAGAGATCAGGTCAGGTTCTCATTCGATGCAAGTACGGCCTCTCGCAAGAACTACAAGTCTGTTGACACCTTTGTCGCGGAACCCGATTCTCGCGCGCAGTGCCTGGCCGTCGAAGATAATGTGAAAGAATTCGGACTTACTTACTTCGGCCTGGCAGATCGCCGTCAGGGTATGCAGCCCGCTTTTTCGCGAACGTCATCGCTGACTGAGCCACAGGAATTGTGCATGTAATCGGACCCGAGCAAGGTTTCACTGTGAGGCTCTAATAATTTCGTACTTTTAACACACCATGCTGACTTATTGCAGCTTCCCGGTATCACATGTGTTTGTGGCGATTCACACACCTCGAGTGCGTTCGTATGCATCATTTTTTTTTCGCATCTACCAATCTCCCATTGACATAGCCCACGGCGCGTTCGGCTCCTTGGCGTTCGGCATTGGGACATCCGAGGTCGAACACGTACTAGCTACCCAAACCTTGTTACAGCGAAAGGGGAAGAACATGCGCATCACCGTGGACGGTGACCTTACTGAAGGCGTGACCTCCAAGGACGTCATCCTGCACATCATTGGACTCATTGGAACTGCTGGAGGCACGGGCCATGTTATTGAATACGCCGGCTCTGTCTTCCGCGACTTCACCATGGAGGCTCGTATGAGCGTCTGCAATATGAGTATCGAAGCCGGCGCCCGAGCTGGTATGGTTGCACCTGACGAAATCACCTTCGAATACCTCCGCAATCGTCCTCTGGCTCCCAAGGGCGAAGCATGGGAGCGTGCAGTTGCTTATTGGCGTACCCTTAAGAGCGATGACGACGCAAAATTCGATATCGAAGTCAAGGTTAATGCAGCCGATATACCACCCACAGTGACTTGGGGTACCTCCCCCCAAGACGTTGTTTCCATCACTGGTTCTGTTCCAGATCCTGCGCAAATGACAGACCCTGCCAAACGGGCCGCTGCGGAACGGGCCTTGTCCTATATGGGCCTGCAAGCAAATACCCGCATGGAAGAGATCACACTGGACAAGATTTTCATTGGGTCATGCACCAACAGTCGCATCGAAGATCTCCGTTCTGCTGCTCGAGTCGTGCTGGCCGCAGGCCAAGACGCCAAGGTGTCACCGAACGTCCAAGCCATGGTCGTCCCCGGTTCAGGGCTGGTCAAGCAGCATGCAGAAGCCGAGGGATTAGATACCATCTTCAAGCGGGCTGGTTTTGATTGGCGAGAGGCTGGATGCTCTATGTGCCTCGGCATGAACCCAGACCAACTAGCTCCTGGTGAACGCTGCGCCAGCACAAGTAACCGCAACTTTGAAGGTCGTCAAGGTGCCGGAGGGCGGACTCACCTCGTTAGCCCTGCCATGGCAGCAGCAGCAGCAATTTCCGGCAAGCTCACTGACGTTCGCAAAATGCTGGGTTCACTTGCCCAGAACATCACGGAAACGCCACTGAAACAATTGAGCCCGTACGAGTTTTTGACTGACACCGTCCTCCCTCCTCCCTCGCCACAGCCTCTCGCTCACGCGTCAGGCGCATCTTCTGCAGTGCCCTCCCAGGACTCAGGAGCTCGGAAGTTTGTAGTGGTTAAAGGAGTCGCAGCACCTTTGCACATGGCGAATGTCGACACAGACATGATTATTCCAAAGCAGTTCCTCAAAACATTGAAACGTACCGGTTTGTCCAACGCATTGTTCTACGCTCTTCGCTTCGATCCCAAGACCGGAGAGAAGACAAATTTCGTCCTGAACCATGCACCATATGACAAAGCTACGATCCTTGTCGTAAGTGAGCCAAACTTTGGCTGTGGCAGCTCTCGGGAACACGCCGCATGGAGCTTGTGGGTACCCTAGCTAAATCTGATCTCTATGGGACTGACGACTTCGGATGGCAGGAACGACTTCGGAATTCGTTGTGTTATCGCCCCCAGCTTTGGCGATATTTTCCGGAACAACGCCATGCAAAACGGCATGCTCCCACTACAGCTTTCTCGTGAAGAGTGCAAAGACCTTACTATGGACGCAGAGGCAGGTGTGGAGGTCGAAGTCGACCTTGAGAAACAGGAAGTGAGGCGCGGGAATGGCAAACCAGCGATCCACTTTACGGTGGATCCTTTCCGACGCCACTGTTTGCTGAATGGTCTGGATGACATCGCGCTGACCCTACAGAAGGAAGACACCATCACTGCGTTTGAGCAGCGCAGGAGCACAGTGTGGCCGTGGTTGGATGGGTTCGGGTACAAGGGCAAGAAGATCCCGGTAAAGACGAACAAGACGACGGAGTGGTGAAGACGGCAGATCTGCGATGGCATCGTGTACATAATTGTTGTACTACATGCCCTGTAGGAGAGCGCGATTGTACGCGTATGTACGTATACTGCATCCGAGACGCAGCCCCGACGCAGCCCCAAGTTGGCAGCAGACTGGATGTTGTGGCAAGTTACATGCACTCCAGGAGCCTTTCCACATTTCCACCTTCTTTTCTTCAACTCTTCTTCAGCTCCTTCTCATCTTCTGAGTACGTAGTGCCACACGACGTCCCATTCAAGAACATCAACGCTTCAGTCGCTCATACCCCCAGCAAACCCGACTATCGTAATGGCCTCCGCTAAGCCTCACGATCCCCACTCGCACAAGCTTCAGTTAAAGTCGGTGAACACAGGCGATTCACAGGCGAAGCAGGAATATCCCCAGTCCGTTGTTCGTAGGCTACCGCCTCCGTCAAAACAGACATCAGTGTCAGAGCAGCCATATGCCAAGAAAGTGTCTCAACGCTCCAGCAAACCAATTATCAACTGGTTCCAGCGCAAACTTGGCGGGTCAGCCAGAGCAAGGCAGATCCAAGATGGAAAAGCCATCCCAAGCACCAAGACGATTCTTGGTGCTTCAACTACAACTGCTTCGCGGCCTAACGGTAGATCCGTCTCCTCTCCTTGGCCGCAGACAACGTCACAGCGGCAGGGTGCTCTCCATCAGCACAAGAAGGGCATTCCGTCTACTGCGTCGCAGCGACGTACCATCTCCCTCAATGATGTTGAGACCGAACACAGTCATTCTCTGCGTCTTGGTGATGATGATAATGTGGATGCATCCACTCGCTGCTCGTCCCTAGCCCGCGATTCAATGTGGTCTCCTGCGAGCGCTCTCGAGGCTGATGAAGACGCATCGTTACGTCCTCTTCCCCCCAGCTCTCCCCCATCACCGTCGCTCTCCCATTCTTCTTCGTCCTACATATCGCATTCACGAACTTTTCGCAGTATTGCAGCTAGCACCAAGCCGACGACTATCCTGAGTATTGATCTGCCCCCTGCAGGCGTGGGTCACATTGCCCAGGTTCCAGCCACTCACACCTCGCCACGCTATGCACTTCATACTCGCTCGTCTTCTACTGGCACCAACGGTGGTCTGGCTAATAGTGGAGGTTCCATCACATTCTCTGCCTTTCCGCCATCCCCCCAATCTGTATCGTATCCTACTTCCTCCTTGACACACGCGAATCCCGCTTCATCGAACCCTGGGCTATTAGGACACAACGGTCATGGACTTCAGGCCCCGCTTCATACCGCACACCACCCGCGAAATAATCCCCGCCCTTCTTCACCACCACTTGATAATGCCTCGTTGCTCACACTTGCTTCTTCGGCATATGCGATACCTGGAGCGCGCATGACCATTGGTTCGTTGAGACCTGGCTTAGTTGGAGGCGGCGATTATATCTCTCACCTTGGAGGTAGCTTCCTCGGGGATCCAGAAGGGGAAAATACAAGCCAATTCCTTCTGGTTGACGATGATCGCTTGGACGTTGATGGGGAGCGGGACGTGGACGCCAGTCTCCGCGCTCTCAGGCCCAGAAGCTCGCGGAGAGGCAGCTGGGACAGTGAAGTCAGCGGATGGAGTGCCAAGATCCTCGGAGGTGGTCCTGGCGTTGCTACGGGGAACAGGAATATCTGGCTGAACAACAGCATGAGAATCGGTGGGCCAGTAAGCGTGGAAGATGGGGACGACCAAAAGATTAATGAGAGCATGGTTGAAGGCGGGGTGAGCGCAGAGTCGCCGTCTGAAGAACGAGGCGTACCTCTTGCTAGCGAGGTCGGCGGAGACGAGAGCGGAAACCAACCAGAGCCGCAATGCCCTGGAGCTCGAGAACCTTATGATGAAGACATACCGTCGACATTGGGTCGGTCGACAGGGACAACAGCTTTGAAAGCTTCGTTCTTAGGTAAAGCCGATTGACTTCGCCGCTTGCACCTATGAATGTCTCCCCATCCCCTGACACCTACCTTGAGGCATGTATGCCATCGTTCAACGTTACCGACTTGACATTGTTTCCTCGGCGGCAGAACTAGTTTATTTGATCATAGCATGGCATACCTTACCTCTCTATTTGCGTGTACTTATTTGTACTGGCACCTTCTCGCCCATCAGGATGAACTCTTGTTCTAAATATATGTCCCTTCGAGCTATTGTTATTTTGGTGTGTGCAACTTGAAGTACTTGAACCGACAAGCTCCGCTGTGTTGAAGTTTTCCAAATGCTGCCAACTAAGTTTATAGAGAATCCTATTTCGGAACTCTCATGGTACTACTATTCACCTTTCAACGAGCTTGTGCACTCAGCAGTAATCTTTTCACGTCCGGATTTGACAGGCTCTCCTTCGCCGTGTCCATACTGGGTGCTCTGACTGCCAGAGCAGGCTGTCCAGACTACTCGGCGTATTCACAGGCTAGATTTCATCTCGTCGCGTCTGATTTGACGTCTCATACTAACGACGACTCTTCAGTCGCCGCATGGCAATCCTTCTAATGGGCCTTTGGGTCTGCCCTACATGCGGCCTGTTCCTGCATGTCGTACATTCAATAGTACATCTGTCGAGGTAGCTGCGTGCAAATTTTTCTCAAGTCGACATTTAAGATGCCCATCTCACAGAAAGTCATCCTGGACATGAATATGCGCTTGAGGGATCCAGATATTGCACGTCTCTTCGAAAACACCTTCCCAAATACGCTCGGTGAGTTCGAGTATAGTAGTTAAGCCCCCGTGGTGTTGAACATGGGCTACAAGACACTACCGTCAAATATTTCAGCAAGGTATACCATCAATCAAAACCTGACCTAGATTGACTCGCCATGCAGGAAGAAAACTTGGCTTTTATTATCACCGGAGACATCTCGTACGTTTGACCTCTGAAGTCAGTAGAAATTTTAGAGAATCACAAGTGACGCTGTTCTGTAGAGCACAGTGGCTTCGAGATACTGGAAACCAGGTTTGTCTTTAGGGGCTAGCCTTCGTAGGTGCTCATGGAGGCAGTCCAGTTTGCCCACTATCGTAGTCTGTTGTCGATTGATCGGGAACTTGCCACCCTCGTCAAGGCTGTCATCAACAATGAGGCTCGATATATCTCCGAGCATCCCTATTGCGGTGCTTTCCAACCCCCTCCAGAGAGCGGCCTACCTCGGTCCCACAACCTCTGGGCCGATAACGTCCTCGTTAATCCGTGAGTCATGTTATATCAAACTTTCGCGACGAAGATTCGATCGAGGGTATTAGTCCCGTTAACGACCTGACCGTGTTTGAATGCAAGGTATTTGTAGATTTTACTGTTAACAAGAACAGAGCCCATATCTTTACCGTTGAATGATGTAGTATGAGCTCGACTCACTATGTAGCTTCATCAAATTATCCTCTGATTATTACCAAGCGACGAAAGATTCGTCTATGATGAATGCCAGTTGTGGGTCCCTTCTTTTTCTGCCAAGGACCGACTTTCATTTACGCGCACGTAGGGTTACGTGCGATCGACCAGGTGTTCCGCGTCATGACCGAACAGTCTCAACCATCGTTCGACACTGACTTTGGGTTCATTTCGTATTATAACTGGACGGGCCTTCCTGGATCACTCTCTGGTCCGGTCAATAATAACGGAAATGGGGAACCCAGAGGTTATACAGGTATGGTCGGGACTAGTTTTCGCCCCTCCGACGATTTGTCCACCTATGGTGCGCCTAGAATAACAATTCCGGTGCAAACCAGCTGATCGCTTGTATCAGCTTTCCTCACACCGGCGAATGCCATGCTCAGCATTGAACTAACCAAGTTGGCTGCAGTGCTCGATGATGCTGGTATTGCACCTAACGCCAGCGCACAAGCCAAGCAGTGGAGCGAGAGCATCAAGAGCGCTATCTACGAGCATGCTGTGAGTCTCGGCTCGGCTGCAATGAGCATCAATAATCGCCCTTGCTTAGATCGTTGACGACGTCTTTGCATACGAAATTAATGGTACGTTGGAGAGTATCCCAACTACCAACGCAACTGACGCACGGGCAGGACTTGGTTCCGCATATATGATGGATGATGCCAATGTTCCGGTGAGCGAGCCTCTTTGAATTCAACTGGATATACATGAAACCCCCATTATGTAGTCTCTACTTTCGCTCCCTTACCTGGGGTTCATTGGCAGGAATGACTCCACCTATGCCAAGACGAGGGAAATGCTGATGTCTCGCCAAAACCCGTACTATGCCAGAGGCCAAAACTTCAGTGGCATCAGGTTAGCGAGGCTCGAATTGCGAGCACCCTGCCTCGGCTAATTTTCCACAGTGGACCCCACATTGCTGCATGGAAGCCGTGGCCAATGTCACAAATCAGTAATGTATTCGGCAGTGACGACGACGACGAGATCCTGGAGTCCCTGTATATGATTGTCAATGTGAGTTCTTATGGCACCCCTCCGATTCTGACCCCGACTCGACATATAAAGAACACGGCTGGGCTTGGCCTAATCCACGAGTCCATCAATATTTACAACGGGAGCGATTACACTCGCTCATGGTTTGCGTGGGCTAACAGTTACTTCAGCGAGATGATCTTGGATCTTGCCCAGCGAAAGCCTCATCTCCTATTCGACAGTCTCGAGTCTTATATACCGGGCCAATAGATACCTCTGCTTTACAAGTACCGGGAAATGTGAATTTGTTTGGCTCAGCACTTGGAACGGGGAGCTATAAAAAAATAGTCAGCACAGCCTCAGGTTGTGGGCCACGCAGCGCGATGAATGATTGACGCGTAGGACATACATTCGCTTCTTTACTGTACCTCGCCCAATTCATGCCCTTCACACCGCACGAAATCGGGACCCTCATAGTTGTCGTGCTCAAAGCGGTATGGTGCTTCCCCAAACTCCGTGGGCGACTTTCTAAAAGTATGGCAGAAAAATTTGCCAAATAAAAAGCACATCGGGAAACAAGCACCATATTGCTTGGTGACGCTGAGCGAGGAGAAACGACGAACGAAAGTCATCAAACGCGGTGGCCAGCACCCGGAGTGGGACGAAGAATTTCGGTTTACTGTATTCGAGGATGTAGAGGCTGGTCTCATTCGGTCTGCGCCAGGGAGCGATACTCCCCCACCGCTGCCGCCAAAGAAGAAGGGTCCAAAGAAGATCAAAGGCGGGAGCTTCATGAAGCTTCAATGTTATGCTGATGATGCACGCGATCCAGACTTCATCGGGGAGACGCTCGTTGACCTTACTGAGGTTCTGACGAAGGGAGAGACAGATGGTAAGTCAACTGATGTTAATCCTGGTCAGTGTTATTGATTCGTGTCAGAATGGTTTACTCTCATGAACAAAGACAAATATGCGGGCGAAGTCTACGTAGAACTGACATTCTGGTCGAATGTGCGTCGTGAAAGGAAGTCAAAGAAGCCATGCTAATCTATCAGCACTAGGAGCCCCCGCCAGAAAAGAAGGCCTCTCGCAAACCAACGATATCAAACAGGAACTATGGTGGGCCAGGATCATTTGTCCCGGGAGACGATAATGCTTCGTCGAGCGAAAATATGCGTCCGATGACTCTACCTGCATCAGCTAGCACGGTCAATCACCTTGATTCCTTGCCGTCTTCCCTTCGTTCCTCTGGTTCCCGCCCCGAACTATATACGCCCTCTTACGAGCAAAGGAACGCGTCGGTAGATCAGATGGCCAATGACTTTGCAGAGCTTGGCGTGGTGGATAATAGATTCCGGGACAACTGTGCGGTCAGTCAACTCCCTTCACCTCTCGCATGTGTCACCTCTGATACTTTCTCCCGATCAGACGCTGAGACCGTCAATTTCAACAGGATTTCATCCGTTATCACGGTCTAGTTCCCAGTCCTACGAGCAGCCAAGCCAAATAGATGGTTCAAATTTTGTGTACGACAACGCGATCACCCCCACAACTCCTCAGTCTCGCGTTAGTTCTAGTTCTTACTATTCGACTTATGAAGATAGACCACATCCCCCTCCCATCCGGAATCATGGTCCCAGATATAGTATGCCTGCCTCGCCCTCAAGCTTTGTACCCATTTCCAACGCTTCCAACTCTTCTGTATCAGCGTTATACTCACCCGAGCCTTCCACATTGAGTGTCGCACAGGGACATTCGTCCCATTCATCATCATCTCTAAATACACCTTCACACGCAGGATACTCCCCTCAACACACTCGCCCTGCGTATCCAACCACGTCACCGATACCAGTCTCTTTAACGAGCCCTCCCCCAACATCTCCGCCGAGCGCCGCTCCTCAGCGCATCTCACACTCATTCAACACCCCACAAGTACCCGACTACCATTCATATCAACCGACCATTTCAGACCATGAACAAGCTATACCATTTCCCGCACAATCCGTAGAATACAGTAGCCCGCTCCCTCCACCCACTGCGACTCATTCTGCACCTCAGATATATCGAGCATGCACTCCGACTGCACCGTCGCCCCCTTCTGAGATCCTACCTCCTCCTAGTCTATCTGTTACCGGGTCCAGACCTTTGCCTCAACCTGGACAACATCATCGGGATCGTCGCTATTCGGTGGCCGTCCCGCCATCATCGAGCTTCCCTCAAGTTGGCGCGGGTTTTCCGAGCAGCGGCTCCTTACCGCCTGTTCCACCTGTCCTTCAACACTACCGCCGGATACCCTCTACACCCGGCCATCCAGCTCTATCCGAGACTGTGAATTCTCGCCCACCTCCACTCCCTATACCTCCGTCACAGGTGCAAGGGAATTCTCACAGGGCATCGGCATTGCCTCACCCTCCCATTAAATATCAGCCTATTCAACCCGCGTACCAGCCGCTGCCCCCGCCGCCGCCACCACCATTGTCAGATGCGCCTCAGCACAAGCAGCTCCCCCCGGGCATCTCGTCGTCCTTTAGTAATACTTCGCATTTCAAAGGAACTGTACAGAGACTACCCCAAGCACATCCCAATTATGGCCCACCTCTGCCAACTCCACCTCCTCTTCAGGGCGACTGGCAATGATCCTATCCTGTAGTCACCTACCTTCTGCAATGTATTGTCATTCCATACTTTACGTACATCATGACTTCTGTATCTTCGTGCAAGGTATCATCGCTTCTGGCGTCGATGGGTAACTACTGGTGTTCGTCTTGGTTTCATTTAGATTGCTCGCTCGTTCCATCTATTGATCTCACGACTTGTATAATTGGGCTGCAGGCACAACCTATGCATTCGTCGCGACCGGCACTACGTCCTCCTGTTTAGCTCTTTCGTCTCGCCAGTGGGCGATTGCAGTCTCCGTAGGCACGATACCTTGACGAGAAAGTTCCATGACGGCGAGCCTGCGTATCACTTGTTCAGACCGCCGAAGTTCGGCCTCATGAGATAAAAGCGCGTCATCTGCGCCGATCACGAGACCGGCCGTTGCGACTGCCAAGCTAACATGAGCACGACCAACAGCGCGAAGTCGGTGCGTCCTATGGCCAAAGAGACTCACAGACGGTCACGAGGAACGCCTTGAACGGGAGGGTCTGACGCCTGTCGTGCAATACGAGGTCGTGAGTGCGCTGTACTGTCGTGTGTCGTCGAAGCTCACCGAAAAGTCGGCGATGTGTAGTGAGCGAGAGCGATGGCGCCTAACCCTAGCGCGCCCATCTTGGCGGCACCCTAGCGACTCGGACGGGTTTAGCTGCGTCATCATGAGGACAACGGACGGACCTTGGAACCTTCGACCACCTGGACCGCGTATGCGCGATTGACCGCTTCTTCTCGGCGAGCGCGTTCCGCGGCCGTAGACATGTGGAAAGTCTTGAGGAATGGAAATCGCACTGCTCATCCCGAACATCACCGGCCCGGTCTACGCCGGTTGCACTTGTGCGTTCCGGAACGATCTCTCTACCGTGGCGGCGTGGCGCAAACCTTGCTTGACCATGCCATAGTACAAAGCATTTTTTACTCAGGCTGTAGTTCTTCATTGATCCTGCTAGCCTGCTCGTAGTAAGAGAGAGAGAAGATGGCACTTCTCTCTAAGTACATAATCCATGGAGTATTACACTACCCGAGACAGCAGGGCATTGTTCTCCTCGTTGCGTCATCATCCCGGTTGCACCGAGTGGTAAGTAGTAGTCAAGGGATGGATGCTACCAGGTCGACACTGCAAGAGGTTGATGATGAACGATATTGTATGGCCTCGAGGATGGTCTTTTGATAGGGTGTGCTCGACCTGCTTGGTCCTGACGAGCAGGCGTGAACCAACTGAGGCGTACGCACCCGAAGCTGCCATTATCCTGGCCGTCTCCATAGGAGAGCACGTGTAAGCGTGGCGCCATTGGCGTCGATATCGACCTTTCCGCAACATCCTTGCTCTCGTCGTGGTTGGACGAGTGATTCAAGTGGCAGGGGGGCATTGAGTGTTGGGCCAGCACCGAGTCAGAGTCGGAGTCGTGTAAATCCGGTGAGAACCAGGCGGTATTGTCAACGTTGGTTGGCGGTAAACAAGGGGAAGGGCATCGCACTGTGGTACGCTATGGTGGTGGTGGTCATCCATCCTCGTTGAGAGCTACCGGTTTGTTGAAGGACGGGCAGTGCGGATGGTGCCGGCGGTCTCTTTTATGGATTATCTAGAACAAATGAGCTCGTCGTAACATACGTATAGCGAGGTGAACACTACCTTTGGCTTTTTTCCTTAGGAGCAACTGCCGTGGCAGGAGCCTGCTTCGCGGCCTGTTCGTCTACCTTAATGGTCGTTGATTCATCCTAGTACTCGACAAATGTGTTCTCGACTCCACCAAGGTTGAGACTTGAGATATGGCGGTATAGCGGTTGGTCGTGAAGCATGTAATCGGTAGCTGGCTGAAAAGAATATGGATATGCAAGCGAGGCTGCAACAGGCTTGTCCGAAATATGAGAGCCGGAAGGATGGATCTGTGGTGATGTGGCGAGTGAGAGAAGAGGTAAGTGGCCTCATGTCGAAGCCACAGCCACTGTGTAGGGGTTGTCTCAGAAACCTTGTCAAGGTAACATCAATAGGAACAGTCCCATCGGGATCTAGGATTACGCGGAATGTATCGAGGACTTAGATCACTGTCACTACTTATAAGTAGGGTTATTCGAAGGAATTTACAAAGCGGTGCTGTAAATCTGTGAAGTCTATTTACTCGGCCTGGAAGTTGATGCATGTGAGTTCGCCCCTTTTGGAACAAGCTAGCAAGCGAGAACCAGAATGGACAACCTGTACGACCGGATCTTTGAAGCACTGCAACTGGACGCAAATGAGAAAGATCAAGCGATATAACGCACAGTTCCGCACTAACCAAGGCGACTTCCGTGGAAACCTTGCGGAGATCCCAAAGACGCACTGCGCCATTCCTGTCCCCACAGACGACAAAGTGAGACCATGAATCCGCTAGTCATGCCCAATCAGAAAATTATCCTGGGGAAGCCTGGAGACAAACCTTTCTCGAACCGACTACGCCTATCACGTGTGAGAAAGCCGAACCTCTGGACTGCTTGGTAAGGCAAACGGTGGTCTCGGATCTCAAATTGCGTTTCCAAGTGGGAAACCTGCGATAGGTTCAATAAACAATATCACTCGCGAATTGACTAGGGTACCTCGAGGAGGGTGGAAAATCGGGAGGGAGTCTTGTGGGCATGATGTGGTATACAAGACATCTTGAGTGTCTGTGCCACACGTTCGGCGGACAGATCATAAATGGGAACATCGCGATCAGCTCCCACGGAGACGAGTTTCTGACTGGTGTCAACGATGGGTAGGAGTGAGTGTACGAGAGAGGCGTGTTTTATAGCTAGTTCGACTGCTGAGGCGCCAGAAAGGTCTTGTGCAACATCCCAAAGATGTACACGGTGATCATAGCCCCCGCTCGCAAATTTCAAAGGAGACATCATCGACGTCACGGCACTTACACCAGGTTTTTTCCCTGGGTTCCAGTCGCGGCGCAGTAGGATATGTCGGGGAATCTGGCAACGACGATTAGACGGCGCAATGAACTGGTGGACTGCGATATTACTTGGCCGCGTTCCACACTCAGTAAGGTAATCTGCTCTTGTTCTCGTGCATGACCGAGAACAATGAGAAGGTTTTCCTGTAGGGACAGCATGCAGGCATCATCAACGAGCTCTTCGAAGGGTAGAGAGGGCGATCGAATGCGGCAGTCCAATTTGAGTATACTCGTCGTGTCGACCTGGTCGATAATACCGTGTGCAGTGACGATGCTTGCGAAGCCACATCCATGCAGCATCCGGCGGGGTTTGTCTCGAGAGCCGAGCGAAAGCGGTAAGGTGACATGCATCGAGGTGAAACCAGGGATAGGCGAGTGACACCCAGGAGACACAGAAAGCATCTCTTCCTCGACCTCCACTATTGCCGTCGAATGGGCCACTCCCGGGACACCATACTGGTAGGGTTTGGTTCGAGGTACTCGGTAATCTTCCACCGGGCACGCGTGAACGGCCCCATTCGCGGAGACGTTTGGGTACAGTGTAAGATCAGTGTCCTTGCTGCAGACATCAGGCGTATCGACACGTTGTCTCACGACCTGTGCGGGTGACCGACTGATGCTCGACGCTTGGCCCGAGTTACCCCCCGACGATAAAATCCTGGAACTACAGCTAAAACCAGGAATAGAGATATTCATATAGCCGGATCGGAAAGCCGACCACCGTGCAGGGTGCTCTTCTCCAGTTGGATCGAGGGTCAAGTCAATGACACACTCTGCTGTGAGGCCTGAACGTTCCGTGGTCCGAAGTCTTGGAACAGGCTTGACCAGTGGGACTCGCACTGGCTCCGTAGTCGAAAGCTCGACAGGTCTTGCCTCGACAGGAGACGGAATCGATGATCGAGCGCAAGCACGACCTCCGAGTCCAGGGAATGAGCATGTAGCACGTCTGGTTCGGCTTGGTTCGTGCTCTCTGCTCTACAGCAAATTTAATAAGGTCTCTTGGAATCAATACAAGCTAACTTACTTGGGCAATGTCGTTATCAGTGCTCATGGCCTGTCGTGGAGTGCCGGAGTGTTTTGTGTCTAGCCGGGCATCGAGAAAGCGAGATGCCGTCTTGGGGCTGCCTGAGAGGATGAAGAGACACGTTCAGTGGGTGATAGCAACACGTGAGGTTCAGAACAACCTCGAGTGTCGTGGGCCGTGGAGTTGGCGACCTGCCAAGTACGACAGGTGAACAGCACAGCGTTGTCGTGATGCAGATATCGGGACGACAAGACAGAAAGGCGACGATCTGTCCGCAGACGGCATTTCTGGTCCTCGATCCACCTCTCGCGTGCGCTATGGCTGCTGGGCGCCCCCTTTTTGCACTCGACTGGAAGAGGTAGATGTATCTCGACAAGGCCATCCGCGGCTGGCGGTGGCCGTCTTGGCCTCTTTGGGTAGGGGACGTGTACAGGGCGTACGCGGGGTATGTTTACAGCGCCCTTTCTCGAGAGGCGGACTTCGTTGGGTTGCCTGTCGTCCATGACGAGGGACCTATTTGAGCTTGTTTACAGACGTCCTGGACATGAACGACGTCAAACGCACCTCCCCGCCGACACCCTCTTCACCGCCGTCCGTCAAGTTGAAGAGGCCGAAGACGGAACATCCCGTCCCGCTCACCGCCATTCACGGCGTCGAGCGGATCCCTTTCTCTCCGTCTCAAAATCCGAATCGCCTTTCCTCTCACTACCTCGCCCGCATCACCACCGAACGCACCCACGTCCTCCGCGGACAGGGCAGACATGTGGTAGGTCTCCCCGTGGTGCTGTGAGTCCCCCCCTCGGTTCCTCCTTCAGTGTTGCGCTGATCGTCGGGAAAGCAACGATGGCATCGTCCTAAATTGGTACTCCCAATACACGCTCTGACTCGCTCCCACTTATACTTCCGAATAGGGTCCGCAACGAGCCAGGCTCAGTCACTGCTGTGCGCTCGCGCGAGATCGATGACCTCGGCCACCCAAGCGCTACCTGGTTTACAGCACATAGGGACGAAAAGCGCTGTCTTTCGGCTGGGAGTGGCTCCGGTACTAGCGCCACAGACGCCATCGTCATCAACTCAGATGACGAGGACGTACGCCAAGCATCCGGTACTAGTGCTACACATGCCGTCATCATCGAGGCAGACAACCAGGGCATGAGCGGAGTTTTATCTCTCTCTGACACCCCAAGAGAACTACTGATTGATCGTGGTATTTCCTCAGACAAGGATGTAATCAATTTCTTGGACTCAGACATAGAATTACTTTCTTCGCTTCACCCGGAAAACAGAGCAGAACATATCCCAGAAGGCCTCTACCATCCACCTCTTCCATCTCCTGCGGACAACCCCGACCTGGTGGTACCGGACCTGCCCACAAGACTCACTCCCCTGAGTGATGAAGACGCAGTTACCGTGCCTAGGCTTTGTTCTTACGCGGTGACCTCCGATTCTGAGGACGATGCGACAGACCAGCAGGTCAATGATGTGGACATCGAAAGCAGGTCCATGCCTTCCCTGCGGCCGATGAGGAAGTTGCTTGGAAAAGGCAAACCGCGAGGTAATCTTGGGGGTGACTTGCTGCGTCGAAAGACATTTATCGCTCCCGGAGCATCAAAAATGCAAGGGAGAGATGAGCCTCTCGAGGAAGCTCCTGCCATTACGAGTAGCGAAAGCGAGGTGGAAGGAGGCCGTCCGGTTTCTGACCCGCAGCTTAAAAGAGTGCCCTTGCCTAAAACCGATCATGGGCGTGCTCGGCGACTCTTAATGCCAGCGTCTGCGGACCTTCCCTTCGTCGCAGTCACCATGGGAGGTGACTGTCATTTCATAGAGAGGGAGAAGAAGTGGGTGTCGAATAAATCGTCGTGAACCCCTAGCCACTGATCATACAACAGGTTTCGTATGAGTAGTTACTCACTTCCTAATCCCGGAGTCTTTCGACACGTAGGAGATGCTTGTATGGTTGGAAACACCGCCGTTCTTGGGTGTGACAAAGGGGCACATCAGATTTCATTCCTCTCAGTCACGGTATGCATGTGGATTCCTGTCCGTTGAGGTGTCTTAATGGCGTTGAACAGGGAAGGCCACAAATGATCGATGTCACATGGTCCCCACACAGCAGCGGGCCGCGCTACCAAGATATGCAGAAGAGAGGTGTAAGTCGCCTCGCTGCAGTACACGCCGAGGATGGCCACATCAAATTCTTATCTGGTGGCTACGATGGAACAATTCATGAGTGGACGGCTGATATCGAAACGCTGAACGAGCCCTGTTCCAGGAAAGTCGTCTCACACGGTGCCAGTATAATGGCGTTGGCATACCGTGATCGTGACAGATCAGTCATGGCATCTGCGCAGAGGAAACTGCATACAACGGATCTTAACCGTTGCAAAACAACGACACATCCAGTTTCGAATGACATACAACAGATACACACACACCCGCAGGCAGCGTATGTCACAATGCTGGAGGTGAGTAATGTGGCTGCGTATAAGTGGTGATTAACACTCAAAAAGTCTCCAAGGTCCGGCATCTAGATCGCCAAATTCAGTTGTATGACAGCCGGAAAGGGGGTTTTGACGGTGAACCATGCTTGAGTTTCGGCCGTCGTAACAGAAATGGTAAATTTTCGGGACACACGCGAGGGAGTGTTCATCTCGTCCACTTTGCGATGGCGAGCGAAGATGGAGGCGTGTTGCTCTGGGACTTTCGAAACAGCAAGGTAGGAACTTTTTTCTGGTTACACACGGGGGAGATACGATGAAACACTCTGCCCAAAGAGGGCAGTGATGGAAAGGCGATTCCGACAAGCTGAGAAGGTGGTACACACGATTTTTGCAGATGGTGACGTTGCTTCGTTCGGACAAGGCGTCGTCACATTCTTCGAGGACTACTTGGCTCAGTAATGTAGTGTGGTATATGATGGGCGAAGGCCTGTTTGAGAACGCAAGCTCAATAACGACGTGATACGTGCGGCACGCCACATTACGCTCTGCGTTGTTGATCCTTGTTTGGCCTACACGACTTGGAAACAGAAATGTCCAAAGGTCAGGTCCATCTGGTCGTACGTTCGTTTCCTCCTCCAGAATTCAAGTGTGCAGAATCTGCGTTCCATCAGCGTCTCTTGGTCGGTGCCGGAAAGGCGTCCCCAAGTCCTCCCGTTGGCCCAGCGCTCGGCGCGCGTGGCGTCAAGTCCATGGACTTTTGCAAAGAGTTCAACGCCAGGACAGCACACATTGAACCTGGCGTCCCAATTCCCACTATGATTCACGTACAGCCAGACAGGACGTTCACCTTTATCACAAAAACGCCTCCAACCACATACCTCCTCAAGCAAGTGGCCGGCCTGGAAAAAGGACCCGCGCGTCCCGGACATGAAATATTGGGAACCATCAGTCTCAAACACGTGTACGAAATCGCCAAAATCAAGGCCACAGATGACCACCTGAAGCACCTCAAGTTGGAGTCGATCGCAAGCACCGTCATCGGCACGGCGAGAACTTTGGGGCTCCAGGTCGTGCCGTGACCCGGCTCGTCCTGTATGATGGTGTTCTCTCAGGTACGTCCTAGCGAACATCGTGATCCATCGGCTTATCGTCTCCCCCGATGCGACACAGGCTGTCTTATCAATCTGGCCCCCGCCAGCTGCCTTCCCTACCTTCAACCCTTGCTGCCCCTGTGCCGTGTCCTTACCCGTAGTTAGGCAGTCGTTAAGTCCATCCCGCCGCTATTGCAGTACACCTATCCCGTCATGCCCGATATCATGTACTGGGGAACATTAATGAACAAGCGTGGTGGCGTCATCCGGGTTCGCGTGTCCAAGTGCAAGGTTAAGTTTCATCCACCTCATAATCAAATTCGCATTTCATATTGGCGAGTCTCCGGTTCCCGTATACCGAGAGCCAGCAGGCGTTGCTTCTGGGATCTATCTGATCTAGCCCAACAGCGAACATGTCAAGGTCATGTTCCGCCGTCCAATCGTTTGTGCCATCTTTCTCCTCCGAATGTCCTTACGCCATGCTGTTGACACGCTTCACTCGGCCAGTTTCACCACACCTGACCCGCACTCCTGCGACACGTTCTTTTCTCCTTGCTCGCCACTGTGTAACCCTGTTCCTGCCTTTTTCGGTCGCTTCCTGCACGCGTGCACTTTCTCAAGCGCGCGAAATCCATGTCCATTGCCACGATCTGTACGTCTTCGAGTTTGAATGCGTTTTGTTAGAGATTCTCACCTCCGACGCTCTTGTAAGCTCTCGGTTATCTCTTGTCCACCAGTAAAAAATCGTCCCTTCCATCTAATGGCAAGTCTCGTGTCAATTCAGGCATGCTACTACGACGTCAATCCGCATGTTCTATGGGTAAATCAGCGCTTACGCTCTACGCGTGTTGTTCCTCGATCATGTCGGCCTCGACCTGGCAGCCGCGTCGGACTTTACTCCACTCAAAAGGCTCCAGAAATTTAATGAATTTGGCTTCTCGTGATAACACGTTTGTCGCCTCGCACTCGTCCTTGATCTGTCACAACAATGTCCACGTTGTATTCGTCATACAACAGGAAAAGAAAACGAGATCATTTTGTGAAATGATATTCATAACTCACCCTATAAAGAGTTGTGCAACACAACCAGTGCTCTGCAGAGTTGGCTCGGCTCTCCTCTCCTTCAGAAAGCACCTCAATCATATGTCTACTCTCGCCATGGCCGCAACAAACGACGTCTTGTCATGGACGAACCAAGATCCCCGCGAAAGCCAACTCTTCAACACCTGGGGTGTTCTCTACCGCTTTGCGGTACGGTGTTCTCCTCACACCTTTGGGTCGGCGTTTCCTGACGGCAAGCCCGCAGACCGTAGTGAGCAACAGCGGACAAAGTACTACCACTCTTTGGCGAGCAGTGCGCACCAACAGGGAGGATCGCGTCGCGAAGCTCGAGTGGGCTTCAAGCGGCGGCCTTGGACGCGCGGTGATTGGCAAGGTAAAGAATCTGTGGCAAATACCTGCACGTTGACTGATCGATTTCTCTGTCTGGTAGAACGCGGTCCCGATGTCCGACCTCGTCCGCCATGATCCTCGCTACCCAGTATGTTACCTCCGCGCAACACCCCGGATCGCGGCGCTCATCTAGTATGCTTAGGGCGCACGTATTTTTAATGCGCCCGATGGCCTCCAATATCGTTGGCGGCCGGCAGCCGGCACGCCTGACGTTTTGGTGTGTTTCAAGCGCGATTGTGGGTATCGCGCGTCGACTGAAGGTGCACTCGCAGCTGGAGGACTCCGCTGGAAATGTTGTTGCCTTCTTCCGGCCCACGAGGCCAACGCGGTATCAACTCGGAGACGTCTACGGGGAACTGCATTTTCTCCGGAACGCAGGTGCGGGAACAATAGTAAGGTTCTTCTCCCCTAGTCAGCGTCACCGTGTTCATGCTCGTCGGTCTCAGACGCACCCGCCCATGATGGACACGGTCACGGTAACTGCAATGCTTTACCGGTTTTGCCAGGCATTTGGTCTTTAATTCATCGTACTCTCCTGCATCCGCGCTGTATACTACGTTGGCGACATTCTCGTCATATCGTGACTCGAACACATGTATTATAATTAACGTGCAATCCACGAAAATTTCGCCCGAAATAGCTAGCGTTGTTTCGCGCCGCTGGATGACGATGGCAAGCATGAAGATGTCACGCAAAACACGGGTTTGCGCCACACGTGGGGGAACACGATGCGAGGCCTCAGAGCTACGATGTCCACGTACGGCTGATAACAAACTAATAGCGTGATCTCGGGCCGCGTGCTCACAGCTTGGCCTTCCCAGCGATCCCCTGTTCGTTCGCCGTCACAGCATCGACGATCTCATCGACCTTGCGAACGACCCATTCCGTCCCTTGGTCGCTAGAGAGGAACTCGTCTTCCTCGTTCAGGTTGTCTTCGTAACGCGCCTTGAGGAGACCAAAGACGTGGCTGGTGAGCTGAGGTCCGACTCTCCCCTCGGCTCGAAGCGTCGCAATTCCGACAACCGAGCCCAAAGCCCGAGTGAGATTGCCTTGCTCGTCTCCTCGCGGCAGAGGGGATAGGATTGTGCCGTATGCTTGTATGATAAACGCTAAACGAGGGTGCAGATTTAGTATTCATCAGGCTCGAGGCACGTCATGTAAACGAGGCGATGAAATAGATTATCATCACGAGGGGAGGCCCAAGAGATAAGACCGATGGAAATGAATACGTACAGATGAAATCAGGATGGAGCGCCCCCAATTTTTCGTACAACTTGACCGCGTGAGGTTCATAGATGGACTCCCACAGGTCCATACCTCTTTGGACGGTTACCTCGATGTCGTCTGCGCTGGCTTCCCTGCGTGAGACGTTGGCGCCTCGTGCGACCCGTGCGAAGCCGGTTCTCTCACCTTATCGAGTATTTTCGCAAGGCAGCGTATACGTCGTCTTCTAGCGCGTCCTTCAAGCCCGTCAAGGACAGAATCGTCTGAACCATTTCGTCAGCCCTCGCATCCCATCTTTTCTTCATTTTCGCACACTTACGCGAGGTACGCCAACGAAGATGACACTCTTCAGTGCGGCCTCGCGCATCATGGCAGCTCTGTTCACCGCTCCGGTAAAACACTTTCGTGTCTCAGGCAAGAAGGGGTCGTTTCTGGTTATGAAACGATAAAGATGTCCAACGGACGAAGGTCTGTTGAGGGCAAGGAGTGTACATGTCTGTCATTCGGGTTAAACGGGGTATTCGGTTAGCAGGATGGACCGTGTACTCGCCGAGAGGACGAGCCAACCGTTCTCTGCATTACGTCGCCTGGCTTCGTTCAGTGTACTCTTGAACACGCGGTGCAGCCGTTCTGCGGGAGGACTGGGCCACGCCTCTGGGTTGCGCAGTGTCAGTAGTTGCTTGATCGCTGGAGAAAGGTGTTTGACCATTTCCGCAAGGAGATGAAATGGCGTGTCTGCACTTCCCGTTACTCTTGTGACAGGTTGTCTCCCAGGGAATATTCAAAGATGTATACGGTCACATTGCTCAGCAAGTTACACGCGTGCATCTAGCACGAAACACGAAGGCATTTAAGGAGTGGTGCGCGCAAGAAAATAATCCAACGCAACATAGGAAAACACCGTCTATGGAATGAGGGTATCAGAGTCAAATGTTCCGGACGCTAGAAGTCAATCTTTAGAGCGTTCGACGCTCATCCAAAGTATACGTTGGCCAGTCGGGTGGGGTTGCCAGTGTAGTCCCTCAAGGCGTTCAGCGGGTTTACCCTTATATCATCAGCATTCAGATCCTTGACAATACCTGGAAGCCTGTGAGTTGGTGTAGGATACAGCAGAAAAGGGAGTTTACCAAATGGCATGGCCATTTCGATCCAATCGGTAGAATCGATAAAGGCAGTCATGTTGTAGGCAAACTCCAAAACGACATCTTCCTCCAGCGGCTGGCTCTGACCGCTAAAGTCCTTCGGCAGGGGTCAGCCGACATATCAAGTCAGACGTGCACACTCACTTGGGCAGCAAACTCGGTAATACAGACGGGTTTGTTGAAGGTGTCGTGCATCGCCTGGGCAAAGCTGATGATGTCTTGAGAGTTGTTGGAATATCCATGCATACACATGCAATCGATCTGGGGGAAAAACATGAGCAACGTGATTGGTCGTTAGCGCGACAAGACGTACCTGGCAGGTTGTACACAGCCCCATGAATTGGCTCATCCACTCAACACCCCCCCTGCCGGTGAGGCAAGGAGAAAGAATATAATGATTTGGGCCTGCGTTAGGCTCTAGGTATTGGCTGAAAAAGGTATAAGCTTCCTCAACGGCCATATTGGCCTGGGTGGGTATGTCCGGCCTAGGGACGCATCAGAAAGGGAGACCAAAGAGACCAAACATGCATACTCGTTCGGGCCGGCCAGTAATCGAACGGGATTCGGGTTCGGGCAAGTCTTATCCCATCCCCAGTACATGGACATATAATCGAGTCCGTACTTTGTGACGTCGACATCAATGGTACAGACCCAATTGTAGATGCTAGACGTCCTGGAGTGTTATCAAGAGAAGGGAAAGAGAAGAGGAGAGACAGACTATTGGACCTTGGGAAGGTACGCAAAGTTTTCGAGATACTTCAGATCGTCACCCCAGGCAAGGCCCCATTTTTTAGTCGAACTGGGAGCGGTGGTGGTGGAGGCGGGCGCGGAAGACGAAGAGGATGCCGGCAGAGAGGGGGAAGTGGACGTGGGGTTGCAGGTGGCCGCGCTGCGCTTGCGCCTGGCGAGGCCGTCGTGGGCGTGGACGTGACGAGCGACCTGGGCGCGATCGGCGACGAGGGCGTTGACGGGACGGTGGAAGAGGGCGACGATGGCGACGAAGACGAGGGGGAGGAGATGGACGAGCCTGAGGGCAGGCATTGTGAGGGGAAAGAACGTGGGCCCCGACCCGCGAGGCGTCGGGGGGATTAAATGAGACGGGAGAGATTACATAACGTGTCGGGTGACGAGGGCGACGAGGGCGACGAGGGGTCGTTTGGGGTGTCGCGAGTTGTTTGAGGTGTCGCGAGTTGACTGAGGTGTGCGGAGTGAAACACGAGCACTCGGAACGTTTG
The DNA here is from genome assembly GCA_038089955.1 of Strobilomyces dryophilus. NCBI lineage: Eukaryota > Fungi > Basidiomycota > Agaricomycetes > Boletales > Boletaceae > Strobilomyces > Strobilomyces dryophilus. The sequence goes on along the minus strand of JBBPLT010000007.1, from coordinate 30,395 downwards.
TTTGCGTAATAACGTGCTAGTTTTCTTCTGCAGCCTCACTCACCCAGCTCATCGGTCCATCCTCGTTCATCCCCGCGTTCATCCCAGAGTTCATCATGTCCGACGCCCAAGCCGCCCATGTCACCGAAAACGGCGTGCCTCCGGCTGCGCAAGACTCCCTCATCGAAGAAGCACCCGGTTTCAAGGTCCTCCACTCCACATCCGTCTCTCCCCTTGCCTCATCTCGTCCCCTTCCAGGTCTTCGTCGGAAATCTCGCGTACTCCACCACGGAACAAGGGCTCAAGACTTTCTTTGCCCCCGTGCAGAGCGACATGTTCGTCCCCCCTTCTCTCCCCCCCTTCCTCCCCGCTCACCCCCCCCAGCATCTCAGTACAGGTCATTCTGCGTGGTACCCGCTCCGCAGGCTATGGCTTCGTCGCCGTGTCCAGCGCAGAGGCTGCCCAACAGGCAGTCGAATCCCTCAACGGACACGAACTCGACGACAGAGCCGTCATCGTCGAGATTGCCAAGCCAGCCGACCAAAAGGACAAGGAAAAGAAGGAAAGAAAGACAAAGAGACGTCCAGGCAGGCGCGGTACCAAGCCCGTCCTCGGCGAAGTCACCGACGCCGAGGCGAATGGCGACGTCAAAACGGATGACGCTGCTGCTGCTCCCGGTACCGACGAAGCAGCCAAACCCAAGAAAAAGAAGAAAAAGACTCTTGTACGTCGTCTTCTTCCCTCTCGTCTTCGTCACCCTCTCAGCGTTCGTTTCAGCGCAAGCCGACCCGCAAGGCCGCTGCAGAAGGTGATCTTACAAAGGAGGCCGAGGCAGCTCCTCTGGCAGAGGGTGAAATAGAAGTGGCCCCCGTCAAAAAGCCATTTCGCCCGAAAAGGCTCAGAGTACCTCGTCCTCCTCGTCCTGCCGGCGAAGACCCTGTTGGCGAACCCTCAAAGTCCATGCTCTTCGTCGCTAACCTCGGTTTCAACATCGACGACGAGGCTTTGTCCGCCCTTTTCACCGACGCCGGCATCAATGTTGTGTCTGCCCGCGTGGTTCGCAGAAGGTTTGGACGGTTCAGGAAGAGCAAAGGTTACGGCTTCGTCGACGTTGGCAGCGAAGAAGAGCAAAAGAAGGCCATCGAGGCAATCCAAGGCAAAGAAGTCTCTGGCCGTCCTGTTGCAGTCAAAATCGCCGTCAACACTACCAAGGAACAGGAAGCCGAGAACGCTGCCCCCGAGGCCGACACTCCAGCGTCCTGAATGATCCCATTCCCACTTGGCTTCATTCTCATTTAACGCACCCAGTTCATCGTGACTTAGTATTTGTTCTGTTGCTAAGTTCTTCGCGAGTCCAGTAATTCATTCGTTTCGGCGGTCTGGGGACCGTTTTCTTCTGCAGATTGTAGTGTCGCTTTGGTCAACCTGTTGCGCGACTAGCTACGTACTTTCATGGCTATTATGACCCGTTCATGTCCACAGGACACTCAGTGTGAGCGTCTGATGTTTGTTCGCCCTGTGTTTGATCATGTCAGACGAGGACTACCTGTCTGACAAGTTCCTCGTCGAGGCTGCCGCTTCGTCCTCCCAACCAAAGACTTATGCTCAAAGACGTCAAGAGTCCTTGAGACAGAGTCGCATCAAGAATGAACAGAACCGACTCAAGAGTCGTCGCCAGCGCGAGCAAGAGTCCAGGGAAGAGGGGCTTCGCAGGAGCCTCTTCGAGCGGGCGAAAGAAGACAACGAAGGAGGAGAGAACAAGGCTCTGGGAATCATGCTCAAGATGGGTTTCAAGATGGGCCAGTCTTTGGGTCAGCGGGAGGACTCGCCGTCCTGTGAGGACGTCTCTCCTCCAGGCCTATCCGGGAACAACGCCGGAGAGTCTTCCGAGCCCGCTGAACGGCCAAACGTATCCTCGGATTCATCACACAGAGCCGAGCCCCTCCCTCTCAACGAGTGGACAGGTTCGTCGTGACCCGCCCGCCGTCGCAACGTCGCATGACCTGACTGTCGTAGGCAAGAAGGGCATTGGATCGGCCAAACGGGCAAGGTCGCCTGGCGCTTCCGAGCGCTTGGCCAAGATGGCCAAGATGGTCGAGGACGCCAGCAAAGAGAGCTTCCGGGATCATGCACGTCGGGAATACGAAGAGAAGCGGGCCGAGTTCCGTCTGGCGCCCGCGCAGCGGACCTGTATGACCCTCGACGAAAACGCTGGAGTGACGGTCAGTGATCCGTTTACGTCGTGAAACGCGACGAGCGCTCAGTCGTGCCCGTCGTCGCCCGACCAGTTCAATGTTCTATGGCTCGATCCCAATCAGGTCGATGCTGTCCCGAGAGGACTCGCGGACGCCCTTTCGGAATATACACATGGCGTTTCTCCTGCGCCTTCGGGCAGGAGCAACGAGGCGACTCGGCTGCGCGATCGGATGCGCGCAGATACATTGCAACCCGTTGCCAGCGACGAGGATGAAACAACGTTGCATGAACACAGGGAAACGAACACAACAACGCAACAAGAGATCTTCCCGGTAGAAACGGTCGAAGAGACTGTTCACTTTTTTCGCCTTGGGGTATGCCGTCGTACTTTGTTCAGATTTACGACTGACTTCCATTTGGCGCGTAGCCTCGAGATCGATTGAGTTTGGTCCTGGCATACCTCCGAGACAAGTATGCCTATTGCTTCTGGTGTGGTACGAGGTACGACGACGAGGACGACTTGAAGAAACACTGTCCTGGCCCAAGTGAGAACGATCACGACTGAAGATAGACGTTTGGGAATGGCGGACTATTCTATACGTCAGAAACAGTAAGGAACGCGTGCTAGTGATGATATACAAATGAGTGTCCGAGGACCGGTAGGAGAGAATATACATTTAGTCCGTGAAATGGCAGTAGGTAGGGAACGCGTGTATCGGCCAATGGCCACTGGTGAGAACAGCTACAGAGAATCATCTTTTGTTACCCAAACATCAAGGACAGACGGTCGACGAATTAGGTGGAAAACATTCATCAATGAGAAATGGGAGCAGGTAAGAGCGATGGTAAAACAATGGTTTCAGGTCTATCGGGGTGTGCCCGATGAGGGAAAGTCGCCGTCGTCGGAGAGTTCTGCGGTGTTCTGCGACGAGCGAAACTTGAGATGGGAGTGGTAGCGTGTAACTCGCGAGAATTCTTGGCAGACTGCAGGGAACAAGGCCGGTTTCGTCTTGGTGACGAGGACAAGCGTGGGGAGACAGACTGCAAGTAACGTCAGTTCCGCGGATCACGGAGGGGAGTTTAGTGGACGCACTCTCCGCCCATTTTCTGCCTCGTCGACGGATCGAGGTAGTGACGTGGCGCTACTCTGTCTAGCAGAGGACTATCCATGGGCTCAGAGAAGACCGTCGTGACGTTGCGACGAAACACTCACGTTTGGGGAAGCATATGGCGAAAACCGGACCGCGCGCAAACGAAAAGAACCACGTCGCCTATCTGTGTCCACGTCTCGAAGAATGGAATCTGAGGATTGATTGAATGACGGCGAAGTTGGGCTACAGCCTTGATTTGAGCTTCCAAGGGAAGATATGGAGGAACAAGAGCCTGAGCGAGAACGGGATGTGGTGATGCGGGGAGGTGACGCTGAGGAGGGCTTGGCATCGTTGTCGAGACCCAGAGAAGCCATGAGTTCGATGAAAGACGGAAGTGCACCAGACATTTGGTGAACGGAAATTGAGAACGGAGACTGGTCGTTGTAAAGGCGGCCTTGAGGGGAGTAGTGTGGAGGGAGGGCGCACAGTAGTTATAAGTAAATGAGCGGAGAGGCCCCTTGGAGACGCCCCACGGTTGTCATGTATGAGCGGTCGTCAAAACCACGAGAGCGTAACCTCGCACTGTAGGCGTTGTCCTGCAGCCTGCGCGGCTAACAATAGGCACCTAGACTCGTCGGCAAGGTGATCATCTTCGCCGGTCCAACTAACACAGCCTTCGCTGCCTCGCCCCGCCGGCTCCGAAGTTCGAACCAGGCCTCGAGGCTTGAGGATTATGTACCTATTCTCTTGTCAACAAAAAAAAATAGACAAGGCTGTGAGATCAGTCGACGACGTCGTCCAAGACAAACCCGAGCTACTCGAGGTCCTTTCGTCCGCGGGGACCGTCATCCCGAGCCACACCGCACATCGTCGTCAAGTCCACCAGCCGTTCCGAAAGGACAACCGTTACCGTGCGTAGGCGGGATAGGGCTGTGGATGATGTGATGCAAATGTCACGTGTTACAGCGTCGCACTTGTGGAAACGACTTTATAAACCTCGATGTAGCAAGCGAACGTCAGGACGATAAAACCGACGGTATTCTGATCATCCGAAGTTGGGTCCTTGACGACCAACGACGATGTAAATCCGACCTCGAGTTTATCATAGCAGGTATAAACACACCACTTTCTGACCTGAATAACGCGGGTATCATCGATCTAGATTTTCATCGATCTATACCCTATGATACACTGACCATTTTCGCCCCCGTCGTTGCTCACTTTTGAACTCTCAGAAATAAATTTAAAGGTGCGGCTCGGCGTCTATCTCTCCCTACCCTCATCCTAGCGCTCGTCACCGGAAAAAGGCTGACATCCTCAAGGTCCTCCCGAAGGGCCTCAACTCATCAAGTCCGTCCCTGAGAGTCGCTGTCAACAAGTTCGTCTGCGCACGACACGCAACCTTCTCTGAGCTGTTGCTAAGTGCAACCTAAGTACGCTGTGCTCTTCACATCTAACATGTCCATCGGCTGTTCAAAGTGCTGACGCTGTCGCAGATAATCAAGGCCCTGCTTCACTCCCGGCAAGTCCCCATCCCTAATGACTGGATGTCCATCCATGCTTGAGACTGCTCGCCATCACCCCCATCTGTTCGAGCATGAATGCTCAGTTGTCACTCCCGCAACATCAATTCGGGCACAAATGCTAGCTCGTCGCCCCCACCATGTCTATTTTGGGCAGACCTTGCCTGCTCTATTTAAGGCGCCCCTCATCCCCCGCCGTGTTCCGTCGACTCCACCGCTCGTTCGCCACCTCTCTTCGAGCCCGACCAGTCGTCGGTGGTCCCCACTCCTCGCTGCCACGTCTTTTCAATCTCGAGTACTCACTGGTTGCTTCACCGTCTTTTGTCGATCATCACTAGGCTCGTTCACTGACACTGCTACCGTTTCTCTTCGAGCCTAACCACTGGTCGCCTCTGTCATGTTTCGTCGGGCCTCGGTGCTCGTTTACCCCAGCTGCCACCTTTCTTCGAGTCCGGCCGCTCACAGGTTGCCCTTGATGTGTTTTTTCGAGCCACAGTGCTTGTTCGCCGCCGCCGCCACCTTTTTTTGAGCCCGATCGCTTGCTGGTTGCCCACATCGTACCTCGTCGATCCTCAGCACTCATTCGCCGCCGGCGCCTCTCTTTGAGCCCATCGGTCCCCCCCATCGTGTTTCAGCGAGCACAGCGCTCGTTCGCTGCCCCCCTCTATTCGAACTCCACCAATCGTTGGTTGTCCTCGCCGTGTTTTCTCGAATTCCAGTGCGTTTATCTCTGCCACCGCCCTTTTCGCTTCAAAGGCCCCCTTCATCGCCCCCGCTGTACTTTTTTTCGAGCCCGAACGCTCGTCGCCCGCCCCGGCTGTGACTCACCGGACCCCAGCGCTTGTTCGACCTCGCTGTCGCCTCTTGTCGAGCTCAGCCGGTCCTGGTCGCCCTCAATGAGCGTTGTCAAGCCCAACACGTCCCCGTTGCCTCTCCGAGGTCACCACTTGTTCGATGATGGTTTGGCGCCCCTCCCCCCCGTCTCTTTATGAAATCGATCGCTCGCTTGCCGCAGCGGCGGGTTGCAGCCCTGACGTTCATTTAATGCCGCTCGCCGTCTCTTTTCGAGCATGTCTGCTCGACCGTCACCCCCACCGTGTTTCACTGAGCTCCACGACTCGTTCACCATCTCCGCATTGTCTTCCGGGCCCTGTTACTCGTTCGCCGCCACCGCCATCACCTTTTGTCGAGGCCCAGCCTCATTTGCTACTTCCGCCGCATTTCATTGAGCCCGATTGTTTGTTGGTCGCACCTGTCATGTTCCGTCGAGCCCCAGTGCCGGTTCACCGCACCCATCGCTTTTTTTTTCAAGTCCCAGCTCTCTTTTCTCCGAACGCCAGGGCTTGTCCGTCGCCCCCGCGGTACTTATTCGAAAGGTTAACTGCACTGGTTTGTGCTCCTGATGGGGGAAGCAAGCGGGGTGAGTTCCCGGGTGGTTTTTAGGGGGTGCCAACATGTATAGTCTATTCCCAACCACCCGTGTATAGTACGCTGAAAAATCTGACCGACCGTAATATATGTCGTGTGTAATTAATCAAAGCCTAATCACTTCGGGATAAGCACTATAGAAAGTCGAAGTCGAGTCGAACCACGACGTGGGTTTCACTCCGTATAACGAACCACTCTAGGGAAATCAGAGCGATTACATCAGGAAGCTCGAAATATTCTATAGTATGGTGTGTACCCGAACTAATCCCACGGTTCTCCGATCCGTTAGAAACTCGTTTCCGCAGTGACTCTCGTTTGACCAGCTATGAGCCAGCCGAGCCAACCAAATGCATCGGGCGGAGGCAGCGGTTTCGCTCCAACTCCAAACCAAGAGATGGAATATATTTGCGCAGGTAGCCTATCCCGCTCACACCGGCCGCATCGTCTGATAAACGTCCAAAGATTGCGGTGCTAGGAATGCTATTAAATCAAGGGAACCCATTCGCTGTCGCGAGTGTGGTCACCGAATCATGTACAAGAAGAGGACGAAAAGAAGTGAGTCCCGCTACTCTCTTCGCGGGTACACGCATTCAGGACACCTCCTGTCAGTGGTCCAATTCGAAGCACGGTGACCATGGCCAGAGGTTGCCGTACAATACGATTACAAATCAGTGTTTACCGAGCTATAGTCGACGTGTTGCTGGCGTGCTAGGAGCAGGGCTGCGATTGGTATAGGAGATATTTGTTCACGCTGATACCAACATCCATGAACACGACTTGAATCAATGAAATCCGCAACACATTCGTATGTCCATTCCATTCAAAGGTAATATTAGTCTTATATACGATCGATGGATCCCGGCAACAAGTAAATACGGGCTAAATACGAGATAAACTATACGTATGAGGGTACAGTATACAGCTCTCCTGAGGGCGGAGCACCGGGCGAGATTAATGCCTACGGTTTGGTACAGTACGTTTTCGGAGACGCTTAACGGCGCTTTACCCATGGGACGGGAAAAAAAAAATCAGTGTCTTACCACCTCCCCAACGTCTGGAACCAGACATTCAGAAAGCAAGTCACAACAATGCGATCCAGGACGGCGACGTAGCGAGAAGCGACTCTGAGTCTTCTGTCCTCAGCAGACCACGCTGCCACATGCTTATCCTTGAAGTCGACACACTAAACATGACAATCGCGTTGGAGATTATGAGAGAGTGAAAAGGAGGCGCTTACAAACATATCTAGGGTGTTTTCTCGAAGCTTCCATTTGTACTCTGTCCCAGATACTTTGAACCTCCGGGATCTAGCCACCACGTCTCAGTATGCCACATCAGCATTGGGGGTTCCCGGAACTCACTGACTGCCATTCTTCGTTTTGCGCAAGTTTTTCAAAGAACACTGGAAACCAGAATGATCACGGCGAACATGTACAATACAGGACGCGACTCACCTCCTCAACGCCAAACCACACCGTTGCATTGAAACTAGAGAACCACTCTACATGGCCTGCCGTCTCGAATATCGAGGTGTGTAAGTTCTTACGATGGAAGGTCGTTATACCCATGGAGTGGCCTGTTAGCGGATGCGAGAACTGGGGAAACACGTTCCACCGTCAAGGAATAGGAGCCCGAGGAAGACAAAGAGTTACCTTGTAGAGTTCGAACTCCTTCGTAGTGTCATCTAACACTTGTAAGACGCGAAAGGTACGCATGTCCGCACTACTTTCGGTGCTAAGAACAAAATGGAGCATAAGGTCGGAGTCGGCCATGTCGAGGAGGGTAGACAATATAGAGTGAACGATCGGCAGGCGTGGTTAGTGGATCGTTCGGAGTAATATGGCGGCGTCAAATGAATGGAGACCGGAAATATATGGCGTTCATGTTGATCCGAGTGTAAAATGTTTTTGGAATGAAGTTGGTTTAGTTGAGGACGTGGAAGACTTGAATGGATACATGTGCGTTGAGTCAGTGACTCGTAGCTCGTCATTTATACGTAATATGCCAATTTGAGGAGGACGATGAATGATTTCAGGAACCAGAGCAGCGAAGCCTTGATGGTACTCACATGGAACAGATTTCCAGTGATCAGAGACCATGGCGAACGAAGTTTTTAGTCACATCGACGCGCAGCCCAGCTGAGAGATGACGGCGAATTCCCGACGGACAGCCAGAAGGTCGACCCTGCTGAGCAAAGTTCACTGAGTAAATAGCGAAACAGCAATTTATCCGAGATTGTAGTTCCATCCTACCGGACGTGAACCTACCCTTTGTGGGAATGCACAGCCAGGTTGACCCACGCCAGACGTCGGATGACGAATGTTGACAATTTCCCCAGTGGCGACATGCCGCTCTGAGGCCGTCCGTCGCTGTCGCGACTCGATCGTGATAAGTGGGTAAGTAGTTAACCTGGGCCCTGGGGCGGCACCGGCAAGGCACTGGTTATTGTTTCCTAATGGGGAAATCTAGTCGGAGGTTGAAACAGAGATGGTGGCAATGACGGGATGCAGATGTGTCAGCCATTCGGCGCGGGTCCCGGCAGGGACTCGACTGCGAACACCCAACTGACTGTGGTCCACCCGAACGACAAACATTTTGTGCTGCGTTAGTCATCCGATAATTAGTCTCCTCTGAAACGACCTACAAGGCTATGCCGGGCGACACTGCCAGGAGTCTATCTGTCGACCCAGACTTCGTATGTGCAACCCACCCAGAATGTGTAATGGTACTAATCTTGTCATTTTGTGCACGTTAGGACTCTGACCACGACATCCAATCCCACGCCGAACTAGACACTCACAGTCTAGGTCCAGGAAAACCGGGAAGAAAGAAAAATCCCAAGTGAGTGAGTCTACAATGTCTCCCGTCCATACGCCGACGTTCATTTTCTCAGCTCGCAAGCCGCTCGGAGAGACCAGAACCGCATAGCTCAGCGCGAGTTTCGTCTGAGAAAACAGCAAAGGGTGCGTCTCCCGGACAGTGCTGCCGACCACTGTTCGCTGAACAGGGAGCACTTATCTAGATACGTGACCTCGAAGCGCGCGTGGAGCTTTTATCTGGCTCTCAAGATGAGGCGTTTACCGATCTTAGAGCAATTCTCAAGGGTCTGTGTGTCTCTCTCGGGCGTTTTGGCGCTGTCCTTCATCGCTATTTCCAGACCTCATGGCTGAGAACCTCACTCTGCGTAATTTGCTCAGGAGCGTCTCTGGATTTATCGCCGAAGGGAGTGGTGGTATGATACAGAGACTCGGCTTTGATATGCATGAATGGACTGCCTTTCTCGACAAGGCAGAGACGGACACCGCTTGGGAAAGCTTTCAATCACGCAAAAACGCCAAAAAGACAACACAGTCATCAAATGCCATGTCATCGATGTTGGGACCTCAATCCAGCACCTCAAAGCGACCCCTTGAAGATGATACTGTCAGCTGTAATCAGCTAAAGAAATCAAGAACTTTGAGCAGTGACAATGCCATAGAGCGTTCCGACGGTTATCACCTCCTTATGCCAATGGGCTCTGCCGGACCCCCTGCTCATCCGTCTGCACCCTCTATATATCCCCCCACTACGCGATCCCCTCAAGATAGTATGTTTTCGGACGTACTCCGTAATGGGCATGCAAGTTCCCCTGTCTTTATGGCGCCCACACCATCCGGCACTCCTGCGCATTATACCACCCCTTCGTCTTCTAGTACATATTCGTCTTACATGCCTCCAATGGGTATCAGCGTTGACCAGGGGATGAATTCTTTGCCTTATCCTCCCAGCAAGAACGGGACTTTGTCTTCACAGCAGCGTGTTCTTTCTACTCCACAGAACGAAGAACCAGACGATGATGACGCACCGGTGGTGGAATTGCGAGATCCCAAAAAGATTGAAGCCTTCAAGCTGATCAGGTATGTGAGCCTCTTGAGGCAGTATCGACTCGCAACTCAAGCTTCGGTAGGTATCATCTCGAGAACTATGCGAGGAACAGTGCGTACTGCTTGCCCTCATCACTGCGTCCTACGCTCGTCCAAAGGTAGAGTCTGGCACTACTGAGTATTTCAAGACATTGATCGACTTCATTCCACAGGACAATCAACCACGGTGCGTCTTATGTTGCCACCTCGACTGACAGGGCATCCCTGACAATAAATAGAAAGTGTGATTGACCGTATTGTTCATCCTGGATTAAGGGATCGCATTATCCTTCTACGGGGTCAGAAACACGATTTGCGCAGCGAATTTGTGGACTGATGTTCTTGTAGGCCAGTTCTCCTTGCCAGATTGCATTTTTGATTACAAGAAAGCGATAAACCTACACGGGGACGATGTCCTTGCACATGGCAACTGGGAATTGGCGGAATGGTGGTTGCGAAAATACTCGTAGGGACGTGTTCTGTTGCAGTCACCGTTACTGATCCTCCTGGACGACAGGTACTTGGTTGAGAGTACTACACTAAGTATATGCAACCGCTGGAGGCGAGAACGAGGCGAGAGCGAGCTTACATTGTCCGATATCGGTGCGCAGGGTGATTCACCCGGTTCTTAACTTAATATCGTGTTCCGTGTATTTCAATGGGCTATGCGTTTAGCTACCTATACGAAGGATAGATAATGCTGTTGTTTCGAATACCCCGGTGAAGAAGTGTAAAACGCTCATCGCAAACCTGTTACTTGTTTGTTGGATGCATCGTTTACTTGGAGGAACACATGATTCTCACTTAAACGAATGGATATGAACAATCACCAGGAAGCTTTCTTCACACCTGGGATTTCATTGCTCAATGCCTTGAGCCGGAATTGAAACTAAAGGGTATCAGCGAGACAGGTCAACGGCCCGAGCGCTAGACGACCTACCCTGCAGAGGCCGAATTCGCTCATAACACCCCGCCCTCGTCCGGACTCGGTGCATCTGTTGACGACAGCCGTGGGGCGCGTATACCTCCCAAACGCATTAAGCTGCAGTTGGGCTTGGTGGCGGACGTGTGGCGGTAGCGTTTCGTTGCGGGCGACGTAGAGGTACGCCCGACGCATGACCTCATTCTCCTTGACCCCGCTGCGCGCCTTCATGTCCCGTAGGACGCGAATGTTGGGACGAAAGTTGGGCATACCCGTCTGATATGGCTTGAAGCTCTGTCGGGCGCACGAAAATCACGCTCCGGGACGATCCGGAGACAAACAGCCGTCAACCGAAAATAACAATTTCTTTTCCGCCAACACGATCACGGCGTCCATAACACACATCGTGAAGCGCGGGCTATGGAGAGAGCGAGGGTACGTCGCCGCTGGCCGTGCTGCCGTTCCCGCTAATCGCCGTCTGTGCAGCCCTAGGATGCCAGGTATTCTTCGCATGACATATCGGCAGCATCGCACATTCGTGTCCACCCTCTTTGGGCTCACTTTCTTCGCCTCTGTGTTGACCGTTTCTGTGTCAAATGTCTTACCATGTCCCGTGCGGCCCAACCGGAACTATCACGCGGATAGCGAGCGGAAAGGACGAAGAGGCGGAACGCCAGTGGTAGTAGACAAGCGGCCCAGACGTTGGATAAAAGAGACGGTTGTTATCGAGCCTTGATCGTCTTGAATTACACGCTCAACATTAATTCATGGGCTGGCCACCCCGTAAATAATACTGGACCGATCAAGCCAACGAAAGTATACGAAACACGCTGGTACAGTTCCGTGATGACCGGGGGGTATATTACAAGTGCAAATTTCCGTGTAAAGGCATCGCAGGGATGGCGCATAAATCATTCTATGGCTTCAGATCTGTCATCTTGACTTCGTTGTTGGCGGTAATATTCTTCCTGTTCTTGATGGGTTCCTCTGGCGAACAGCAGACTGCATCAATAGCTGTACAAGAATCAGGGTGCTTGAGGAAGACGCACGGAAGAGGATGCTCCTCAATGGGTATACAGGCAATGAATGCGAGAACATTGATAGCGGCTTGACAAATGAAAACCACACGCAATGCCGTTGCATAAGACTCTATCGCAGCCTTCCGAAGGGAAGGGGGGAGGTCTGGAATTGAATCGATCGAATGTCTAACAATCACATCAGTCAACACACCAAGGCGGTGTTCCAAGGGTCTTCTTACCGTATCTCTTCTATGATCTGGGCAGAGGGCAGGATGTCAGTATGCATATGAAGTTGTACATATCAACGTCGCCGCTAACATCTGATGATCCAGACCCCGCAATTCGCTTCTTCAACTGTGAAAGCAATACGCTCTGGAGCAGTGCGCCTGACAAACTGACCCCAAGAACTTGACCCGTAGTGCGAAATAGGTATGTGACTGCATAATAGTGGCCAGTGGTCAAACTTACTGTTACCTCGTGAGATGGCGGTACTCACTTCCGGTGGCCATAGCCATGTCTTCTTTGTGAACGCCTGCGATCATCGCCTACGAGGACCAAGCATAAGATGAAAAGACAATGGATGGTCAGATACTCACGATCAAAGTAGTCGTTATTAGGCTGGCCATCCCAAAGGCTTGCGGCACGATGTCCAACCATAGGTGGAGAGATGACGTGTTGTCATTCCACGAAGCAACGAGTACGCTCGTTAATATGCAGAACGCAGCTGAAGCCAGTGTGAGATTGTAGAGTTTGCCGGTTCTACGCATCCACCTGGATAGCCTAGAATTCAGAAAGTGTTTCGTTGCTAGTATGCAGGAGACCGACCAGCCAGCCAGTACACTGCCCGTTGACAATGCGACCTAAAGGAGGTAGGTCGAGAATCATGAAAGGGACAGCAAAACATACCGAGTGCGGCAACAAATGGAGCCCTGTCGAATTGGGTCAGACCACGAGGGGTGACAGGAAGCCTTGGCTTACCGGCGTCTGTGGATGAATTTAGCCTGACCGCAGAAAAGTATAGTGGTACGTTATAAAGCTGCGGAGGATGCAAATGTTATCATGAGGCGACGCATTGATGCGTCGACAAACTAACCGTGGAGAATGCAGCCATTGACCCCATAAAATTGGCCAATGCCACAGCTAGTGGTGTACGCTGCGATATTAGACGCAGCGGCATGACGGGATATGGTGCCCATCGCGCCTCGACATAGACGAATGTCGCTCCAAAGACACCGCTGATCATAAATAATCCCCATATCAGGGGATGGGACCACAGTCGTTCTTCGGTGGTTTTGATACTGAATGCTGATAACAAGCATGCAACAGAAACAACCAATGTAAAAGAGCCAAGGAAATCTATCCGACTAAGTTTCGATGATGTGCTTTCGTTGGAGACGGCATCAGGTAACTTAATGTTGACCTTGAGCGCGACTAAAATGAAAGATATGAGTAGTAATGGTGCCTATCGAAGAAATCAGTCTTTTCTCGCCTGCCTGGCGACAAGATCACCTGCGAAAGGAAGGCTGCGCGCCTGGCATGAAGATAAGTGAACCAACGATGCTGCAATTGTCTCTGTCCCTACCATCCCCAGGTGTCGTTTACCCACCCACCAAGCGGGCCCCCAAGGCCGGATCCAAGGCCAAACAAGCTGATGTAATAATGAAGTTGATGGTAGGCCGTCGGACTGAAAAACTTACATATTTGTCATTCCTTGATAGAGTCCCCTGTGCTTTCTGGGAATGTGGTTTTTGTGTCAACCAATAGGAAACTGAAGATGGCGCTCACAATGGGACGAGATCGGTGATGGCAACGCTGGTGACTTTGAAGATGTCAGTTTGTGGGAGAACAAAGGGGCATGATGGACTGACCCGTCATGACCCTTGATGACTGGTGAGTGATAGTGAACGGTCTGAGGATGGAACTGTTTGACGCACCCGCCTCCGCCCATACCAGCGATGGCGCGAGCGAAAATGAGTGTTTCCATTGAAGGGGCGAGACCGCATGCGATTGTGCCAGACCCTGATATGGATTAGGAAGATGATGTTCCTAGCGAGATCTGCGAGACGGACCGAATAGAGACAGAGCGAGAAGCATTGCGCCCTTCCGTCCCAAAATGTCTGATAGTCGGCCTGATAAGAGTTTAGAGGGAGGAGGAGTGAAATGATCGTAGGTACGGACCATATAAGGGGGTGAAGCAACAGACAGAAAGGAGGTAGGACGTGCCGAGATACGAGGACTGTTCCGACTGGTTGAAGTAGCTCCCGATGGGGGACATGAGAGTGGCTACGACGGTACCTGACAAGACAAGATTGGGGCCGAGGGGCGGGGACAGACCAAGAGAATATACCGTCAAGGGCGCCTAGGAAGACGGCACTCCAGAGAGCAGAGACGATCCAGAAGAAATCAGCGCGGGACAGATGGTTGGAGTGGTCTTCAGGGGAGGGGGACGGAGGGGGGACGGAGTCGTAGGAGGAGGGAGGTAGGGAGGAGACGAGGAGGGGCCGAGACTCTTTTGAAGGGAGGGAGGAGGACATGATGGAGGGGTATCACGCCGACATGGATAACGAGTTGAATATATAACATGGCGCTCCCAAGCTGGCGTGGTTTCACATCCAACCGCGTCCGTTGTCATTCTCCGCGTACATCGGTCCAACACTAGTCGTCCGGCGTACAGCACGCTCCTCAGCGGTCCACACTTGCGGTCCGAGAAGAACGGCGCGTGCACCATGACGCTTGCCACCCAACATAATGTCTTTTAAGCGACATGACCCGAGAAATATATACTTATGCCCAATCATTGGCCTCGGCCGATTCCGTCTCCGTCCCGGCCGTCGACGCCATGCTGGCCCGATGGCTGTTGAGCGGGAGTCGGTTGTGCCCCTGTCGTTGCATAATTGGTTCCGTCACTCGACGGGGATTGGGCGTGTCCCTCCAGCCAGTTCGGAGTTCGTTTCGTGGCTAGTACGTCAACAACACAGGGAGAAAAAAAGGGCTGAACGGAGGGCCAAAATGAAGTGGCATTTGCCGTCTGACTAAGCCGCGTTTTTCTATGCCGCCGTTCGTATGGTGCCAAAGAGCGTACCACCCCTTCGCTTGGTTTGCCGGAATACATTTTATTCCTCTTTTCTCCTCCTCAACCGGCTGCTCATTCTCCCGCGAACACGCTCTGAGACGTCTCGCATCGTCCGTCCAGGCGATCGAGGATCCCCGATCGACAGCGAAGCCTCTCCTTCGTCATGCATTCACAACCGTCCTCTCTGACTCCGACTCACTCCTCCTGGAAGTCTGTCTTTCGTTTGCCAAGTTCGTCCAAAAAGCAACTCGTCAATGTCAACGGTGCTCCTCTCGATCGCGTCTCAAAGCCCATTTCATCCCCGCTCACCGCCAAACTTTCCACCGGCCCGTCTCCCAGCCCTTCCCTCACCCCTTCGACATCGCAGTCCGCCGACGACCGGTCTTCCTACAACTCCTCCAAGACCCAGTCCATTGACTCTGTTCCGGTCGGAACACCAAAGTCCTCGTACCTTGTGCCTGACTCCCGAGGTTACTCAAACCAGGCCCAACTGTTTCAGGACCAGTCCCAACTGTCGCATGTCCCCGTTGACATGGTGGCCGCTCCTCAGCCACGTGTGAGGACAAAGTCAGAGAAACGACGAAACAACGTCGCTCGTCCTCCGCATCCTCCCACAATCAGGTCCCAGACCGCCGATTCGTCTCAACAGCTTTTTGCGCTCTCATCAGGACATGTTCCCTCCCCGAGTCGCTCAGGTCCCTTGTCACCCCGAGCGATGGGTGCATCCGCCACTCGTTTCATCCGGCGCGTCGCCTCTGCTCCCAATGCCAAGCATCTCTTCATGTCCGGGTCGCGTTCAGCTGTACCGACCAAGAATGGTTTACTCGCACCAGCGGAAGTGGTACCCTCACTTCCTGGTGGTCCACCCAGCATTTCGGAATACGGTGATGATTCGTTGGAAACCATCTCTTCTGGCTCCTCGAGAGGTCGTTCCACGAGACACGATCGATACCTAGGCAACGGAACTCCAAAGACTCGAATCACAAACCCAAATGCCGAAGGCCCCGGCAAGGTTGCTTTTCGACGGACCTACTCTAGCAACTCTATCAAAATTCGATCCGTATGTTCTTTCTCGTCGCCTCCGTCACCTCCAAGCCGACGTGTTCTTCGCGCAGGTCGAAGTTGGCCCTTCAAGCTTCCTCAAAATCAAGATGCTAGGCAAAGGCGACGTTGGGCGCGTCTACCTGGTTAAAGAGAAGAAAACGGACAAGTTGTTCGCCATGAAAGGCAGGTTCTGTCCGATTTTACCTTTACCAGTAGTTTACCTGTGATATCAGTGCTCTCAAAGAAGGAAATGATAGAGCGGAAGAAGATTAAACGAGCATTGACAGAGCAAGAAATCCTCGCCACTTCTAACCATCCTTTCATAGTGACGCTTTACCATTCTTTCCAGTCGGAGCAATACCTGTACTTCTGCATGGAGTACTGCATGGGCGGGGAATTCTTTCGCGCCCTGCAGACACGTCCGGGCAAATGTCTTCCGGAGGATAGCTCGCGGTTCTATGCTGCCGAGGTAGTTGCTGCACTGGAATACCTACACCTTAACGGATTCATATATCGCGACCTCAAACCAGAAAGTGCGTTCAGATCTATCCGTTGCCACGCTCGTGACCGCAATGCCAACCACTCGACAGACATCCTGCTGCACCAATCTGGACACATCATGCTATCAGATTTCGACCTAGCCAAACAGTCAGGACATCCGGGGGGGCGACCTGCCACCATTCACCAGTCGGAACCAAACGGGGTACGGATCCTGTGATGAAATAAATCTTTCACACTTGTTCACCATTCGCAGGTGCCTATGATCGATACCATGTCTTGTACGGCTGATTTCAGGACGAACTCGTTTGTGGGAACTGAAGGTCGGAATACTGCACGTCATGCAAGATGTACCTGACCCTTGTACTTCGATGCAGAGTATATTGCACCTGAGGTGATCGCCGCACAAGGCCACACTGCGGCCGTGGATTGGTGGACTCTCGGCATACTCATTTACGAGATGATCGTAAGTCAACGTTATTCATGTCGCGGAAGTAGAGTGTGAGAGAATGCTGACGCACGCCTAATTTTCAATCGTTGGGATCGGTGATACAGTTCGCGACGACACCGTTCAAGGGCAAGGAGAGGAATGACACGTTTGCGAACATCCGGTTGCTTCCCGTGCATTTCCGCGATACCCCCAAGATATCGAGGTAAGTCAATGCTGAGTGTGGGGTATCACCATGATGATCGAATTTATGGGATAGTGCCTGCAAAGATATCATTGCCCGTCTCTTGGACAAGGATGAGCGGACGCGACTGGGAAGCAGGAGTGGTGCAAGCGAGGTGAAGCAGCACAAGTGGTTTGCCAAGATGAACTGGGGTCTCTTGCGTCATACACGGCCACCGGTATGTGGAGGACACTAGTTTATTTTTGTTGGGGTATGAGCGTCGTGTCGTGCACCACGACGCTCGACGTGGATCACGTGGCCGCATTTCCATTTCATGCTTTGAAGGTGGACGCATCCGCTGATCCACCTGTTTGATGTCCAGATCGTTCCAGCTGCGTCGAACGGGGCTGATGCTTGCAATTTCCGGCATTTGAAGGAGTCGCGCTCACTGCACCTGGAGGAACAGGGATGTACCGTTGCGCCTGGCACGCGTGGTTGCGACGATGGGCTGGAATCGCCACCAGACGGAGACCTGTTCGTGGCGTTCAACAGCGTCACGATACACTATGATGGTGAACTGTGACGCGTTGATGAGTGGGGCATCCGTGAACACTTTTTCGCGCCCGTGGCCCTGCAGGGTCGCGTGGTTGAGGTCTGTCGTTTCTATTTGCGGTCGCTCTCTTTTATTAGACTTTGACATTACTTGCTTTCTGGAAAACAAAGACGCAGGGTTTCACTTGTACTATTTGCATTGCACAGTTACCCGTTTTCTCATCATTACCTTTGTTTAGCAGTACTTACGAGGCTTGTCTGCACGAGCTGACCGCTGATCGGGCGCCTCTGATGGTGTTCTTAGTGATATGATACCTGATTACAAACAAGCTATTCTAATCGCAGACTCGGTGGTGGTGACAAGAAGTAGCGATCATCAGCTGTTCGGGAATCAGAGCAGAAAGGAAGTTGATGAAGGTGATGAGGCCTCGGGAGCGTTGGAGACGGGGGGACAGGCGGCGACGGGGGCGGAGGGCGGGGCGGATCCTGGGTTGATCGGCGGGGAGAGGGCGTCGAGAAAGTCGGGAAGTATGTAAGCGAGGTGGGCGGGGAGACGCCGGTGCGGATCGTCGGGGAGGGAGTTGGAATTCCAAAGAAGGAAGGAGGGGACCCCGGCGAGCGCGAAAGCGAGCCAAGACGGAAGCAAACGAGCCAGGCGAGCGGGCGTGGGAAGAAGGGGGAGCAAAGAGCGCGGGTCGCTGACATGAGATTCAGCGGGAGATTCGCCCAAGATGGTGCAGCGGCAACTGGAACACGATCACATGGAGATCGCGATACAGTAGAGAGAGTGGCCATGCCTCGGCGCCGAGGCAGTGGCACGATGTCTGTATATGGTGGGGACATGTGTTTGTGTCTATTTTGGCAGAGTTTGCCGAGGGTGATTTCCGAACGCGGCCGCGGCTTGTGAAGAGGACCCTTGATTACGTAGGGAGCAGCTGCGGGAGAAAATGGAGGGGGAGGAGAGGGGTCACGTAAGTGCTAAATTCGGCGAATATGAATTCTCCACCGGCCATGGATTTTTATAATACAGTCGATCGTCGACTCGACCGTCGACGCCTCGTCTGTTTCTTTTTTTTGGTCGTTTCGTTCCGTTTCGTTTCTTCGGCTTCTTCCAGTACATAGCTCGCCCTCTTCGACGCCTTCACCATTCCGTCCCTACGCCCTGCAACGTTCGACATGCAAGACCTCTACGCTCCCTCATATCCACCGCCGCCCTCGCACAACCGCACCCAGTGGTCCCGCCCCGCCGACCACACATACCCCCAGATATCCACCGCACAACCGCCCCTATACCCTCCAAGCTCCCCCAACGACTCTCACTCTGACGACCCGTCTCCGCCACCCACCATCAAGTCCCATGACCAGCACCAGCCCCCCAAGACCGAGTCCAAGCCCCAGGCGACCTTCCTCACGAAACTCTACGCGTGAGTCCCTCTTCCTCCCTCCCGTCTCGTCCCCGACGCGTTCCCCTAGTCTCCTCGAGCGGCCAGAGAACCACCACATGATCAGGTGGGACCCCGCTGGCGAGCACATCATCGTCGAACGCCCTGAGCAACTCGCCCTCCACGTCCTCCCAAGCGTCTACCGTCAATCCAGATTTGCTTCCTTTTCTCGGCAACTCAACGTGCGTGCTTCTTCCCTTCCCAACTCTCCCTCATGTCGCTTAATGAATCCCAGATTTATGGCTTCATGCGCAAAGTGAACCTGCGCAACGTTGACCCAGCCATCGATGATCCCGATGCGAGCACATGGTGTAGGTCTCGCACCGCCTCAAACCTTTTCTCCTTCTGACACAGCCACAGCTCACCCAACCCTCAATCGCCATTCTCCTCCAGAGGTCGTTGCCAATTTCAAACGCCGCGTGCCGCCGCGCCTCCCCAAGCCACGAAAACGCGAAACTCAAGAGGCCCCGACCATACCCCCGCCACGCTCCGCCATCGGCGCCGGTCCTGTCCCACTCTCTGTCCCCTCCGTCGGCACCAAGCCCAACTTCCTTGGCGGCCGCGCCCGCGGATTCTCTGCTCCTGGCTCTTTCACCCCCCTCAGCTCCCCTGCAGCTGCTGGCTGGGGAACCTCATACCCAAGGGCGGCCCTGCCTCCCCTCACGGTTCCCTCTGAGCCCGCCATCTCCCAGAGCCACAGCATCTTCAACCAGACGCACAACCTGCAGCCAATCTCACCTGCAGACGAATCCCCCTCCGCCCAGTTCAGCGCGATGGGTGCCAACTCTGGCTACGCTCACCACAATCCGCAGGTCTCGTCTTCCCAATACCCGTACTCGGAACAGAGCTGGTCCTTTTCCCCGAATGGCTCCACTTCCAGCCACTCTGGTAGCCTCTCTTCGCTCCTGAACCCGCCCACCAGTAACGGGTACGGTGCCCGCCCCACCCCCACCATCAACACCTCTTATGCGTCTTCGTACTCGATGTCCATGCACAGCGACCACACTCCCCCGTCGCTGTCTCCCGACACGCACAGTCGGCCGACTACCGGATATTCGATCTCCTCCGTCTCCTCGCTGCCCTATGAAGAGTCGCCTACCCACCAGGCGTACCACCAAGACTACTCCCGGCCGGGGTCTAGCCACCACAGACCCATCTCTCCCTCGCTGTCCCGTCCGCCCTCGTCTTCGAAGCAGTACGGACCCGCTAGCTCACTTAGGGTGGGCCGGCCCCGACGCCACAGCCAGGCCATGAGTCCTTACCCCTCGCCTTACGAACACCACTCAGAGCGGCCGTCATCTTCTCCTCAGCCAGCCGACGATCAAAACGGAACCATGCCGAGAGTCCGGAGCATGATCCAATTACCCTCTGTCGACCCTTATGGTTTCGGTTCGAGCCAGACCGAGTTCGCTTACTCCGCCGTGGGCGGCAACCCTTCCATCGACTCCATGGACGGGCGCAACGGTTGGGGAATACCCGCCCAGGCCACGCAGCGTCCCTCTACGAGCGCTTCCTCGATCAGTGCTGCGTCGCACACGTCTTCCTCGCAAGCAAATACCCCTCCGCTTACGGATGGTTACGGTGGTCCTGAGACGGACATCAATCGTTGTAAGTCGTTTCGTTATTCCCTGCCATCTTACGGCGTGACTTACTGACCAATAGTTTCTTGAATAAGTCTCGCCTGATTTCGGCTTTGTGCCCTTGAACGAACATCTTCCTCCGCAATATACCAAGACCGACGGGCGAACTTTAGACGCACCGGTGCCTGCGGTGGGATTCTAGCTAGATATGTGGTGCGCGGTTCACGATTGTCATTCCAACTGTCTTCATTCGAACTCGGACGATAACCTTCGTTGTTTGCCTTGATCTCACGAATTGCGCTCATTTTTTTTCCCTCCACCAAATCTCTTCATTCTTGTTCGCTTCTCGTTTTAGAAGCTCTATATACGAAACCGGAAGACGCCCGTCCGTTCATTCATTTCACGAAATTCATCATACCCGTCTCGTCGTTTGCATCGCTCTCACATTGCGTCGTGTATACCTTGACTCATCTCATATGTAGTATCACGCTCCATTCACACCCATTTTTGATACCTTTTCTCACTCTCGTACCTCGTTCTGGTTGTTACATACGGTTACCCCGTATACTCGTTACCCAGTTCATTGATATCCTGACTCGACTTGGTGCTGCAATATAAACGGAAGCACGCTGCGTTGTTGCTTTCCATGTGGGGGTGAGGCGGCAGGTTTTCATTTACGAGGGCGTAACCATCATCTGAATGCGCCGGACCGTCGCCTGTGTCCCACGACAGATCGGGTCCACGAACCAGACCGGCGACCGCTCTCCCAATTAGGACGCTACTCCGATCCGGAAGTGCAGATCTGATCATACAGAATTCTGATCGGGGATGTCTTATATTTGTCCTTGTATTTTCGTTGTTGTTTGTGTCAAATCTGTCATGTGACAGGACGTGTGACGTCACTCCCACCCCGACGAAAGAACGGGCAAGGTTAGGTTCAGACGGCAGGGCACACTCCAGGTGGCCTTTCATTAACGTTGTCGAGAGCCAGCTGGGCGTCGCGTCGTGTCACGTCCTGATGCGAAGGAGGCAAAAGAGGTGGGGAGAGCGCTGTGCCCGCGAGGCGTTATTAAATGACAAGGTTCATGTGGCGTCCGACGCTCGCGTTTCGCCGTGTCGCAGGGTGGCAGCGCTGCCACCCCAGGGCGACACAAGCATCCGTGATCATCTCGCAAGCCATGCGTCCTCATCGATACGTGGACCTGTTTGTGTGCGCGCGTGCATCATCCACGACGTGTGCACAGCACGCAATCCGAGCGTTGTATAGTCGTTAGTACAGGCGAGACAAAATGAAAATCCAACGAACGGGGGCAAATACCAGGTAAGGGAAGGGAAGAGGAATTAGGTGTCAACCGTCAACGTCCGAGCCGAGGTAAAAACTTTACAGCGGATTTAATCCAGAACAAATACATAGTACACAGTTGGTCCACGATGCCGAGTTTCTTGCGTGAGAACGCGTCTATGGCGCCGACGAAAATAGCTGAGGGAATGCGCGTCGGGACCGCTGTCATACTGGTGCGATGCCCATCTCGTCATGTCGGGAGACGACGGAAGCGAGCTGTGCTTCGGACATGATCTCCCGCGAAAGGGGCACCGACTCGTATGGTTGCGAGGCGGAGTCATCTTGGCTCAGGAATGCCACTCTTTCCTCAGAAGTGGCGTTTGAGGGTCCCTCGTCGTCCAGCTCATCGTCCACCGCCCGCCGCGCGACCCAGCTGAGGTATATGAAGAGCGCCACGCAGAGAGCGATGCCGGCAATCGTCCAGACTCTACTCCATCCACTGTCCTTTTCTTCTTTGCCCTTGTTGGCACTGAACGAGCGGATCCCCGCGCCGATGCTCGTGTGGATGATGACCTTAAAGAGGGAGAGTCCAGTACAGGTGACGTACGTCTGCATGCTTAGGGTGGTTGAGGCGAGCAGGACGTTCATGACGTTGTAAGGGTAGGGAGCGAGGCGAACGAGGAAGAGCAGTTGGGGTTTGCGTTCGATAGCGCGCACGGCTCGACACAGTCCGCGCGTCGACTGTAACCAGCGAGCAATCTGCTCGCGAAGGAATGCACGAGATATGGAAAAGACGACAATCGCACCCGATAATGCGGCAGCGTAGGATATGACCGCGCCGATCCATGGTCCATAGGTATAACCGGAGAGGGTGATTAGCGTGGAATACAGGGGGAGGGGAGCTATTGAGAATGATCAGCACCGAGAGATAGAAGCACCAGGGAAACGATGGGAAGCGGTGGGGATATGATGTGAACTTACGGAATGTGGTGATGAATATGAGGCAAAAGAGGACAGCAAAGCCAAAGTACTCGTCGTTGCGCAGCCAATGGGAGAGATGATCAAGACCTTGATTGGATCGAGATGGAATGGTGATGCATGTCAGCGAACGATGGGGAGGGGGAGCCAATCAGGAGGGCAGGGTTACTCACCGTCGAAGACCTGATTTTTCCAGAATGCGATGGCAAGGACGAACCCAAGACTGGTCGCAGCGTAGGCCAAGACGGGGGACCATTTCTTGAAGAGGTTCCATATCCGGAGTCCGCGGGGACGCACGTAGCGATTCGACTGTGGGCGAGGACACGAGGTCGACGGAGGAGTCAGGAGAGCAGGGGAGAACGAATGAGCCGGACGATACGTGCTGCGGAGGGGGGGAGTGCGGAAGATTGGGTCGACACTGGCGGAGGACGAGGGCGGGGTGATTTTTTCGTCGGACATCTAGCTTAATGCTTGGGGCGGTAGAGAGACGCTGAAGCGGGGAACCAGCCCGAGCGAGCGAGCGAGCGAACGTGGTGGTAAAATGACAAAGTCTGGTTGCGATCTGGACTCGCTTTCCATCTTTGTAGCACACGCCCACATGCTATCCTCGTCTACGAAACTCGTCCGAGTGAGTGCTAGTGTCGTCGCTGCAGTGGTGGGCTGATGCCGGCCCAGCGCAGATACAGCACGCCTGCCCCCAGAGCCCGGGGTGGACACGCCGACTTTTACGCGTCGCTGCTTCCCGCGATGATTCCTGTCGCGCTGCTCGGTTCGGCGGTGTACATGGTACGTCCTCGTCTCCCTCTCCGATGGCGCCGGGGCACCGCTCTCTTGATTCGCCTTCTTTCCTGCCTCCCGCGCTCACCGGTCGATTCGCATCCAGGCTTTCCATCTCGTCCAATCCCGCCTTGCCCACGAGAAATTCCTCGACGAGGCAAATGCACGCATCCGCGCCCTCGAACAGCAGGTCGATGCCCTCCAAAGCCAGCGCGCGTCGCAAGCCACCGCTTCTCCCAGCGCCCCAACTTCCAAAACGAGCCCTTGGTGGTCCTAGTTGAGTCTTCCGTTGGTAGGTACGGTAATATATGTATATATTCAACACTCGTGAGATCTGATACATGTAAAACGAGCAGATGGAACATGAAGTAACGGGTAATCGTCTCATCGTGGTTCGACCGTCTTCGCAGGTGCATCCGTATCACTCTGCGTTCGAAAGCGCCTTGTTGACCAGAATAGATTTAAATTTATCGTAGAGTTTTGCAGAACTAATGCCATTGCTCAGCGGAGATCGGACAACTCGGATGTATCACATACCTGAGGATAGCAGATGCGAGCCCCGCAAACGACTGCACCGTGTTCTTTCCGCGCTTGAGTCTGAAAATGTCATAGGCTGGTGACACGCCTCGTCAGCTCGCCGGACATGCAGACATTGCGACTTACAAACAAAGATGAAGTCCATGATCAACTTCGCTCGGGTAACCTGCAGCCAGTAGTTCTTGCGTCGCAGTCTCGTTAGCTCCTTTTCGTCCAGCTTCGTCGTCTTAGGCCGAGATTTGGATGTCGTACCATCCATCGACTCTGTAAATGCGCGATTCTCCACTGCAGTACAACTTGAGCAACCCATGACCACTGTATAGTCGACACTTGCCTTCGCGCTGAAGACCCTCCACGATACTCATCTCGACACCGTTCTCGACCAGACCCACGAGGGACCCGAAAAACCAGCACCAATCGGCGAAACGTGCCGCCCGGGCACCTGTCTTGGGACCGACCAGCCCTAGCCGTGAGAGCGTGTATAGATCGTCGGAGAGACCGTTCACGAGATCAAGCAGGACGGGAGGAGGTGCAGAGAGCAGCGCCTGCAAGAAGGGATGCGAGAGGAGGTCTCCAGTAAAGGACAGCGGCAGTTTGCTGGACGGGACGTCGGCAAGACCATGGGGGGTAGTCGATGAACTACTAGAGGCGTAGGGGACGGTCTTTCGCGCCATTATGGTGCTCAACGGAGCCAGCCAGTTGAGCAGGATGAGCATTTTCCTAAGGACCAGAGTGAGACGACGCGAACATACGAATCCTCAGAACCAGGTACCTAGTGAAAGAGAAACCGCTTCGGGCAGACTCGAGTCTTCGCACTAGACCTTGTTGCCAGGCAGCCCTGCCATTTCGGAACAAAATATTGGCATGGAAAAGCAGGTATACGCGTATCGAGTACTGCATCAGTTTCTGTCGCACAGAGCGCGTCAACGCAGGTGCGCGCACGAGCATAACATACGCACGAACGCCTTGTCCCGACCTCCGCTCGTGGCGATCATATCGCGCCACACCTCATGCTTGCCGACCTTTTTTTCTGCCTCCTTTACGCGCTCGCTCTCCGCGTCGACCTCATCATCCTCGTCCGCAGCATCCTCGGCCCCTCCGGGCGCTTGTTCGGTCGCTCCAGACCTTTCGTCGTACGGATTCGTGGCGGCGGTCCCAAAGTGCGAGTGGGTTGTCGTGCTGGGACGAGGCGTCCGCGGCGGATGGGGGGAGAGGGGGTTCATCTGAAAGGAGCCGCCAACGTCGAAAGCAGGGGGGGTGTAGAACTGGGCCTGCAGCGAGTCGCGGAACGAGGAAGACGGGACGAAGTCGGCGTCCGCAGCATGGGGAAAGGCCACCGAGGACATGGGTTTGAGAGAAGGCTAGGATCGAGGCGTAGCACAAACAGCGGGCAAACAAACCGGGATCGCCTCCTTTGACAAGGAATGTCGACATCGTATGGTTTCCGCTCTCCCGTGTCCCGCTCAGAGGCCACGTCGCCTTACCCGGTCAGGCCACCCTTCGATACCGAGCTTCTCCGCACCTACATCAGGAAACTCCTCCAGACGGCGCTGCAGCACGCTATCTGGACTTCTGACAGGGAACAAGTCAAATCGTGGATGAAGGACATCAAGGAGCGAGTCAAAGATCGCATGATAGAGATTCAACCCTCTGGCTTGTGAGTTACAGCTGCAAGGGTCGCGAGGACACGTTGACCCCCGCGACCAGCAAATACATCGTGCTCGTTCAAATAAACGAAAATCTCAGTCAGGGCGGACGGTGAGCCCATCATTTCTTGGCGCATGGCACGCGTGCTGACAATGATCGCTCTCGTAGCGCCGACATGATCTCGCATTGGGAAGATGGGGACGTCTGTGTAAACGAATTGTTCTACAACGTTCGCACGAATCACCTGTGTTTTTCGCGGATGAAAAAATGACCCTCCCTTTCGCAGGATTCCATCAT
Source organism: Strobilomyces dryophilus (assembly GCA_038089955.1). Taxonomy (NCBI): domain Eukaryota; kingdom Fungi; phylum Basidiomycota; class Agaricomycetes; order Boletales; family Boletaceae; genus Strobilomyces; species Strobilomyces dryophilus. Next base: position 4,017 of record JBBPLT010000007.1, on the reverse strand, counting down.
CTGCACGTGTATTGCACTCGCCATCCGAAGTTCACCATGACCGTCGAGGGTGATGCAATGTGTATCTATATCGCCGAGAAAAGTCATCCTGCAACTATATCCATAGCATCAACATGACCAAGGCCGAATTATTACCGCAATAATAACGACGGTTGTTCGGTACCACGTCATGCGTTGCGTTTGTTCTACCATCGAGTCCGCGCCAAAACTCCCCCGTGGTCGGCTCTTCTAGCGTCTATTTTAGATTCACTTCTCGTCTGCACATCACTTCGCGAAGACATCCTGCAATTCTATAGACAGCGAATCGTCATACTCGACGTCACTCGCCAACCCAAACTCTCAGCCGCCCGTTCGCCGCCTGTCTTCGCACAGACACTTTTATGCAGTACACATCACTAGCTGCATGGTAGCCGCAGCTTATGTGCGTTCTACTCGTACTAAATACTTTCATATCGGTGACCGAGTGTCCCGGCTCAACTTTGTTATTCTCTCACTGTTTGGGTGGTCCTCTCCCTTAAACCGGCGACTGCCGTTGACTCCTGGGGGAAATCTTGTACCCGTCTCGATATCTCACGAGACAGATTTGTGTTTCAGTGTCCTTTTCTTGTCGTTCTACCTTTGATCTCCGAGGAGTCAATAATGAGCGTCATGAACCGCGGGAATCTATCCCCCGACGATCTCAACATTTGAACCGAGTGTTTATCGTCGGTCAACTATGAAGCTATATACCAGGGGCGAATTGATGGGCGTCGGGCGTCGCTGTCATGACAGAATCACCTCAGCCAGACACTAAAGAGCTCCCTCAGCACCGCTATGTTCTTCGCCTGCGGAATAGGCACCTACGCGCCGCGATTCTGTTTGATTCCTAACAAAGCATTTCCCTGTATTTCGCACATTCGAGCCGTAGAATCAGCACCCATCTCTGATCTCCTGTCAACAGAGATCTCTTTGGCAAGATGATTTTCAACACTGTTGCATTTGGTGGCCGCTATCGGACCAGTCCGTACGAATCCGTGAGAGCCTCCATTGATATGATTATGCGGTAAAGATCACGATCAGTCCTCTTCCAGGAATGTTCCAGTCATTGTTATGGATGCGGGCGTTGTCCAAACACCTCGACTGCGCGTCCAACGGACACGTGTATCAACAACATGCATCCATTGGGAATCACTTTACGATGGGCACTTTGGCCCACCTATTCGACTCGAGTCCCTATGCGTCCAGTTCATCAGGAGAAATCGCCGAGTGCTGATTGCTCCCCTGAGTCCCAGGTTAGGACACATTTTGCGTGTCGTTACGTCGACGGCGTGCATGCGTTCGCTAGCGTCCCCTACTTTGCTCGCGTAATTGGGAATGCTCTCCGTTAATTAATTGCCCTTCCTCATGCCTCTTCCGCCAATGTTGCTTAGATAGGCGGTGCACACCTGGCATGTAGCCCCATTCCGTATGGACCTATGCCCCACTGGGTTCTCAAGATCTCACAGCCGAGCAGACATGAAGCAGCTCTGCAGGTACACATGTTTATCGATCCGTCACGACTTCCCCTTTCCTTGACTACTATCCGATGACTTTTGTCAGAGACCAGGTATCGGTGCCTATCTGTGATACCACCGACATATCCGACAAATGCCTCCTATCCGATATCCCTCTCATATTTTCGGCTCAGGATATTTACGGACTGCCGCAACTGTGCGCGTGTGATCGGAACATTCTACTCAGTCATCAATCAGGTGTTATGATTCCCGTGATACATGATCCAGGCGCAAACATCGAGTGGTGTTTCTAGCTGCATGTTGCAATGCGCCAGCGGCAACCCCACGTTCGGGAAAAGGAGGCTGTTACAGTCCCCCACCTCCCTCCCCAGTCATAACACATGTTCGACAGAGCATTTCGCGCGAGACTCTGGCTCCGTCTTCCAACGAACATTAGTTACGTAGCCTACCTCACACGCGGCTGTGTTTACGTTGGCACCCTGAACAGCACTCGACTGCCACGATGCAGACTCAACGTGACGAGCAGGACAGCATGCGACACTGCTCGCGATATGAATGGGCTCAATAAAGTACGTGGAAGCGGTGACTGTACGCAAGGAACATAGACCGTCGGCAGAGCGTCTCGTCTCCGGGATGCATGGGAGCAACTGACCCACCACGTGGAGTCTGGAACCTATGGACGAAGAAGTGAACTGGCTCGCATCAAGAAGTGGACGTCTTCGGGGTCCTTCTTTGATTTTTTCCGTCGCAACCAACGTGTGTTGATTCTTACCTTACCTACAGATCGACGAGTTGGACACGGGATCATAACGCCGATTGGTGATGGGCGCCTGAATTTTTTTAGCAGCTGACACTATCAACCAAGGGCGGTCTCTTTACCTGGGGTCCACATCACGCTTGACTTGTCAACGAGCGACTAGTCCCGGTCCGGCTAGTACGACCGAATGGCGAAGGTCCACTCGGGTTGGGCTGAGCCTTGGCGCATCCCCGCCCTGAAGGTGAGTCAAAGTAGCTGTAGTGGGAACTCGAATATGCCCGAGAGCTAAGACGACGGCAAGTCGGTTTTCAGGCTCTGTGAGTCGGGCGGGTTCGGTGGCGGGCACACTTGATGACGATCACGCCGTCTGTCTTGGACCGACGGGGACTTGTGAAAAACTCGGATGCGCGGAACGGCGTGGTCCTATTTTTTCATACAGGGACTAGTTGACGGGCGACTTTAGGACGCTGATGAGCCTCATAACTAGTATCGTGCGATATGATGCGGGCTGTACGCGGCAGGCTGTTAAAGCGGCGGAGAACAGGGATGTATCCGAGCGCAGGATAATTGAAATGGGAATATCCAAAGTGAAACACTGCGTACGTTGACCGGGCGCGCTCTCGCACATTGGGAAATGGGACGCAACTTTGGGGGTGCAAATCGAGGATTGGATACATTGACGGTGATGGTCTGATAGTAAAAAGATTGCGCCGGCGCCACCAAGGGCGCGTAAAGTGCCAGCAGTGGTTGAGAAGCCACGGACGTAACTGAGAAGTCCGAGGCCAACTTCTGAGAATCTAAACGCTTTCGATCATCGCGCGAAGTAAACGATGGCGACGCTGACGTACTAGTCAGAGAGACCGGCCTTTTTCAGCGGATCAAAAAGGGTCAAGATGATCAAAGGTGGGATAAAGATAAGGAGCGCTCCGTCGAAATTGATATTCCATAACCATGATATCTTAGAGGGGCATTAGCCTAGGACGTGCTCAGTGACCTGGTGAATGGCAAACACGACGACAGCACCGGACTGATTGCACGTAATTGACGAGTTGCGTGGTGCTCGGGTCAGCGAATGCAGAGGACATAGTTCGTGACGTAGGTGTAACATTTCAGGTGTCTCTATTGCTCAGCTCTGGCTGAAGGTACTCGGTAGTCTCAGGAAAGTCGATCGCAAGCGCCTAATTCGACGACCGGCGGTAAGGCTAGGATAAACCGATGCATAAGCCATGCAGGCTTGGTCGAGCCACTCACATTACTGATGGTAGCCAGCCATCTTTCCATCATAATTCGGTTTGTGGTTGCAATCCTTTCCGACTTTTTCTTTTTATGAAATCTTACATGCAGAGCCCTAGTGTTTAGCCACCTCGGGGCCACCTGATTGATTGCCAAGATGGTGAGCGGCTGGAGCCACTCGCTGCCAACACGAACGTCAATGTCAAAGGATGACTTGAACTTGTTTGGCTGTGCAATAGTAATCTCTGGATAATGCTCATGGCATGCGCTGTATGGGTCCCATCGCCTACCCCAGTTGAATCCAGTCTCCAGCATTTCAAAACACATTACATTATTCTATAATACAAGTTTTTCCAATACGTGCATCTACGAAGTTGAACAAGTGAAAGTGATGGAGTACTTGTTGAGATGGTTGGCCATCGAGGTCACTTGCAGAGTACCTGCTGAGTGGGAGTTTTAATCACTCCTACACGACGCGAGTTCTTCATGTCGAGCGTCGCTGTGGATGGCATCGTTTCACTCATACCGGTATTC